>DWLO01001804.1:0-13932 GCA_018245335.1 Dalla quadristriga | reverse complement strand
ACTTGAAGTGTGTACACAAATTATTAAATAAATAAATAAATTTATAGGACAAATTATGTTGTCTGTCTGCATTTTATTTGTGATAGTATAAATCTTTTTCATTGATTAACTAATGACATCCTAAGTAGTGTTTATAAGTGAAAAAAAGCTAGGGAGTACTTAACGCCCAAAATATTCAGTTAGTCAGTTAAATGGTACTAATATACTGAATCAGGTTTTTTTATCAGTAATGGGGTCTGTGTTCATGTTTTAACAGTAATGCATATAATCATTACTGTTTAAAATTTCCTGTGTTTCGAAATTCCACGCGGACAAAGTCGCGAGCACTCCCTTGTAATAAACACTATTTGGTTTTTCAATATGTGTTTCATGTGAATTTCAGTTTACGTTTTCCTGGGCTCGACGTTAGGCCTGATTGAAATGATGGCGGCCATGGAGTCCTTACAGCTGTTTGCAAAGGGGGAGTACATGGTTATATTCGTCGACATGATGACATACTCTCCTAAAGAATCTCTCAAATACCTAATAAGTAAGTCAAAGTTTTGATTATATAATATTAAATAATAATACCTGAAGAAAACAGCGGGAAACAGCTGGATTCAGAGGGCATAGGACTGGTCGGAGTGGCGTCGATTAGGGGAGGCCTATGTCCAGCAGTGGATCTCTAAAGGCTGATGGATGGTTGGATGAATGGAAATAATAAAAATAATATTCCATTTGCTTATATATTATTTTTGGTATTCAAAGTTCACTAGCCGATTTGTAAATGCGTTGCATCACGCATACATTACGATGTATTTTTAAATCATAACTATCCACTAACTTGAAATATTGCATGCATTCCCCTAAAAAGAACTAGGGCTGCAGGTTAGTTAAGGAATTTGTTTTAAAAAGGAAATAAGAAAGGATGACCATGTCATTGTTCCTCAGAAACGGAAGACCGGGGTTCGAAGCTGGTGTGTCCAAACACAGCCGAATTCAGGAAACGCGCGCAGTCGCTTCTAGTCGTAGTGTCTTCGGAGCCAGAGAGTAGTTACGAGTACTTCACTAATAAAGTACGAATATACAATAGCCTGAAACCCTTCAAGTTTCCGCTGCCTGCTGTATTCGAAAACAAATTTAACAAGGTAATCCGTACCATTTTTTTTACCGTTGATTTTCGTAATAATTATAGACTCTTTAGTTAACAATTTATGAAAATTAATGTCCATTGAGATCAAACTAAGATTACCAATCCAGTCCATCCAATCAAATCAAAACATATCTTTTTATATCGAAATTTAAAAGTAAAAAACAGTAAATCGCCTTTTTTTTTTAAATTTCGTTGGTGGACTGTGTAAGAGATCACATTTTGTATAAGAAGAGAGTGAAGTTAATGATCCTAAATAAGATCATTTCCATTTTTTAAACCAAAGATGAAAAAGACTGTTTACATATACCCATATGGACAAAAATAAAATCATACGAAATTTATGTTGTTTTTCCGTAGAAGGTTGTGTTTCTCATTTATAAATATTTTCAGTTTGTTTCCATCTATGCAGCGTATCTGTACGATTCTGTGAAACTGTATGCGACGGCTCTGCATAATCTTATAGAGGAAGACACTATACAGAAGAACGAGACGCTCACCCATATGAAACTAAACAGCATTGCCACTAATGGGTCGCGCATCGTGTCAAGAATGATTACAATTACCCCATTCAAAAGTAAGTATCATCGGTAGTAACGGGGCCGCGGGGGTATTTCGCTCTATACAGAGTGTTTCTTGTAACTAGGAACGTTTTTGTCACGCCTGACAAAAATTTTATAATTTTATGGAGTTTCAAAGATAGTTTTCCTGTACCTGTTATGTTTTCGGACTTCCCCATACTAATTATTGTTTAACAGTATGAACAAGTTTTTATTAATTTCTAGTCTATTAGGCTGCAGCATTTATTTGCATTGCTATTGAACGATTTCTTTAACGATGATTTAAATTTAATGTTACCTATCTAATTTGATTTTACTATTAATTGACTTTTATATAATTTGCACGCCTATAAATAGGTAAAACATAACGACACCTTTAATTGTATCCATCTGAAACTGTAAACCTATGTTCTTGCAAATAAATGAATATGAATATTAGGTTAGTGTATTCTATTCTATTCCAATTTTTCCCAACTTCAGTTAAAGGGACTTTTCCCCTGATACAATCAAATGATACTGACCATAAACAGCCGAATTGGATAATAAACATTACTATTTTATTCATTTCTGTGAAACTCGCGCTTGACCAAAATATGCCAAAATTGTTTTTATAAAAAAGATCAAAAGGTATCTAAGATAGTTTTTATGTATCTGTTATGGTTTCGGATTTCGCCTAACTGTCTCGGTTAAATAAAAACACTTTAAAAACAAAACAATTAACCAAGGGGCGAAATCGCAGTCGTTTTAAAGAGAATTTCAGAGTGATATTAAAGAAATATGAACAAGCATCATACAAGTACCCTATTGCTAGACTGCCCGTTTCTCACGATTGTTTATTGAGAAGTTGTCACGAGAGGTTTATTGAGAGGCTTTCCACTGAAGTGTTTTGTTACTCACCTACTAGTGATGTTACCTACGTCTGAGTCACTATAACCGTTTGCCATTAATTTGCTGGAGGGACTTGCGTCTGTTTGTATGTGCGTCCGGCGGCTATGTCGAAAACAAAAATAAGTTAACAAGACACCGCCAACTTCCACGCAAGGAGCGCAAAGGTATGCAAGGTATGTGGCATGCTTTATCGACCTCTTACATTTGGTTTTCACTGCAATTAAGGATGCAAGACGCAGGTCTCTTCAGTGCCAAGGAACTGGTGAAAGGGTTATGTAGCCTGTGCGCCTATCTCTATGACTAACAAAAATTCAATATGTGTTTGCGATCGGTCGGATGAATAAACTTCAAAATATTATAAATTTTCCCCGAATTGACCGCAAACGATTACTGGACTTTTCTTGTATTTTGAACACTCGTTAACTAACGCTAACAAACTTAATACCCCGAATATTTCCTAATTTATTGATTTTCCTGGTTATTGTGCAGGCGTGTCGGGCATGTCGATCCGACTGGACGAGCGCGCGGACTCGGAGGGCAACTTCTCGGTGCTGGCGTTCAAGCCAGCCAACTTCACGGACGATGACGTCAACTGCACCTACAGCATGATCCCCGTCGGCCACTTTCAGCAGAGTACGAGGGAGTTCCCGGTAAGTCACACGGACCCACTTACACGGTGTGTTAAGGGTTTGTATAAGGGGCGGTTAATAACCACATGTACCCAAGTATATGAAGTTAGCCAGGGTCTCGTTTTGAGAGTCCCGTGCTCGGTGACTTTGGTGCGCTGGTGTATTTGGGGGTGGTAAATCAATCTAGACGTGTGACTTTTAGATTAATTTGGCCACAAATATCAAAATGGAAGGCACTTAAACACTTGATGGATCACACTAAAACTTCAAAACTGCCAAATATTCAATAAAATACGCAACAACGCGGCAACCGTTAAACACTTAGCTAATTACCAACAATAAGTCAAAACATTACCCTCATACTCACGCAGTCGAGTAAAAATGTAGTTTACTCATAATTTCAGGAGTACAAATTGAATCCTCGCCTGCCAATCGACTGGCCGGACAGCGTGAAGCCCGAAGATGAGCCGTCTTGCGGCTTCCTCAATGAAAAGTGCCCGAAAGACGACTCTCAGATCACCTCGCTCGTGGTTGCTGGCACGCTTGCCGTGACCTTATTCTGTGCACTCGTAGTCACTATAAGCATATATCGTAAATGGAAAATCGAACAGGAAATTGAGGGACTCCTGTGGAAAATAGATCCACACGAAATTGCAGGGTATATGGGCAGTGGCCTTGTGTGGTCACCTAGTAAGGTAATAAATAATAAGTTATTTAAAATTCGCAATAGTTGTCTTTAAGGTATAATTGGTAGTAATGTCTTTTCTCGTTTCAGTTAAGTTTAGCGAGTGGGATATCGTACGAAAGCAAGTGCTGCACTCAGATATTTACTACCACAGCTCAATACAGGGGAAATGTAGTTAGGATTAAGGAATTGAAGTTCTCTAAGAAGAAAGTAAGTAGATCTATACATATATGTTTGTATATCTCATAAGAACATGTCAAAACATATTACTATAATTGCTGGAAAAAAAATGTATTTTGAAAATTTCTTTTTAGCGACCCCTATTTCCATTTAAAGATCTACTTTTTAACGGAGATTACATCGTGCGCGCGGTATGTGAAGGGTGTAAAATATGCCTGAGTCATGTTTACCTAACACTGGTTGCTTGAGCTCCTGTGGTTTATTCAGACTAAACTATATGCGATGCGTTGAGTTGTTCCACGGCGCATTGTTTTTTCTTTTTGCACGTGAATTAAACGCTCATGACACGTAACCTCATAGTTGCTACTTAATCGTGATATCTGTAGCGGAAATTGTCTGTTGGGTACTACAAGAGTTATTTTAACTTTTCGCAGAAAATGTTTTAATGCATGTCTTTTTTTAACTGTGTCCGTAATTCAGTGATTGGTTGGCCTTCATCATTTAGCGACTAGTATCGAATGCAATATTATTATGAGTCGTTTTATAATTAGCATTCGATAGTTGTTTCTATAGAACGGATATCATGGTCGATATTAGCTTCTTTTTAAAGTACAGATTTATTGATTTCTTGCTTTGTTTACCATTTGTAGATAAATAGATATAAAAATATTAAATACACGTCGACATGGTATTTCTGCTTATTATCTGTTCTGTGTTAGTGGCATTCGCGTCAACCTTTGCGTGGGGTGATTAGTATAAGTTTCAAATATCTTAACACACTTCCTGATAAAAAAGCAAGTGTATTTCTGGTAATGTCTCGCGTGAAGGACCATTTTAATTGATGAAACCAGAATACGTTAAGTTATAGTCGCACACTTCATGATCGACTTTGGATTCGATACTTATTAAAAGAGTTTGATTCTGCCGCACCCGCATCCGATTCACCGCACGCGTTTTCGATGTCAACTAAAGTAAGTTATGATAAATGAATACGAGACATTACATTACGTGACATTACCAGAAACGCCAGTACGTACGAACTCACACAGGTGGTTTAACGGTCTCGGTGAAAAAAAAACACCCGTGAGCGCTAGCCCTAAGTTCAGTCACGCCACCGTTCTTAATTACAAGCGGCGCGCGTTCCCGCAGGACATATCGCGCGAGGTGATGAAGGAGATGCGGCTGCTGCGCGAATTGCGTCACGACAACCTCAACTCGTTCATCGGCGCCGTCGTGGAGCCGCTGCGGGCGCTGCTCCTCACCGACTACTGTGCCAAAGGGAGCTTGTATGTGAGTGAAGCTTTATTGTAAGCGGTCATAGTAGATTGGTTAAGATGGTGGTTCGAGCCTCTGACTCTTCGGAATTATGTGCGCTTTAAGCAATTAAAATATAATCTGCTTTAACGCTGATGAAACTGAATGACAAAGTGACTTTATGGCCTTACCCATCGAATTCAGAGAGGAGACCTGTGTACAATAGTGGTTAAGCGTTGTTGATGAAGCATTATTCAAGCTCCTATGTGGTGAGGAAACTAGACATGCGCGCGGTGTTTCTCTGAATGTCGGTCCTGGTTAACAACATGCATTCTGATTGCCAAGGACGGAAGCACTTGCGAAGTTTTCATACTGGGGTCACCCAACTAATTCCCGACCGCGACCGAGGCTTCGTAACTTCTTGATTTGTTACGACTGCTTGGCACGAGCCCCGGAGTTCTGAGCGCTACTGAGTAATAAATCAATAACCTTTTATGCCTGTGTCACAGTCCTATACTCGAGGCATGAAACATACGACATCTATGACTTACATAATAATAATTATTCTTATTGTGCTATGATATTTTGCAGGATATAATTGAAAATGAAGATATAAAACTAGATCAAATGTTTATATCATCGCTGATTCATGATCTCATTAAGGTAAGATTTTGTTTTGCAATATGGGTAACCGCGTGTTAACCACTGAAAACTCTCAAGTTGCTCTCTACCGGTATATTAATTAAAGTAATGCAATGTGACTAGCTATTTCAATTATGGATGTTTTATGTATGATATGTTTATCTAAGATAAGTTGTGTGATAAGTTTGTGCTCTTCAATTGTTTGTTTGTTGCAGGGTATGATGTTTATTCATACTTCGCCATTAATTTTTCACGGAAATCTGAAATCCTCGAATTGTGTAGTGACGTCTCGTTGGATGCTCCAGGTATTGAGCTAATCTTATAAATGTTTTTTTATCATTACATTAATAGTGTTAATAAACATTTTCTGTGTTTACAACAGGTTGCAGATTTTGGTCTCCACGAGCTTAGATATTGTGCAGAAAACGAATTAATAGGCGAACATCAATATTATAGAGGTAATTTGCGTAACTTATCCCTTAAATATTACCGGAAAATTCGAGAGCTATGTGTTTTGTATGAAACTAACTGAGTCCAGTGCAGACTCTCCCGTGACGCATGCTCTTACAGATAGATTTAACATACTATAAAGAGAGTTAATAGTGTAAATAAAATGGACATTCATTCTAACTGAGATCAGTCTGTTCATCTAAGTTTATTTTTAGCTTATTTAAGATAACATGTGCTTTCTACATCGGTGCTGTAGTCTATATCAGCTAATTCACAAATGTGTAAAAGTTCATCTGAGTTCATCTAATCAATATTTTCCAGGTTTATTGTGGAAATCTCCGGAATTACTGAGACAGTTAGAGGACCCCAATGGGACAGTAGGTGGCACACAGAAGGGCGATGTTTACGCATTTGGTATCATTCTGTACGAAATTTTAGCGAGGAGAGGTCCCTTCGGAATAACTGCTTTGGAACCGAAAGGTATAAATAAACATGGTGGTGTTAATTTAATATCCTATGGATGGATTTATGTTGGGTAGTTAAAAAATTTAAGCTTAATTTCATTAATTAGATACTTACAAAAAACATTGTTCTTGGGGACTCTCAGCCTAAACCATATTGAAACCCTGCAGTACGACTTGAAAAGGGGTACAGCTTTGTATATCAGAACGCTCAAGGTCGCGACTTTTTACTATAGTATACTCGTGTCGGTGTATTGCTAATTATCAGATATGGCATTAGACATAACACATTACCCATAGTTTGTTCGCCACTTAAGAGCGTTTATCAGTTTTGTACATTCTAACATTTTCAATGATTGTAAAAGTCTAGGTATACTTTTGAAAAATGTTCTTCATTTGTTTATTGACAATAAAATTGCGGACATTTTAGACTTGTTTTAATTTTCATATATCTACCTAGCTTTTTAGAGAACGGTGGCGTAAAAATTATCGGAATTTTGGTATATGAAAATTAAAATACTTATGTCTACCATGTCCGTAATTTTATCCGAAGCGACACTGATAAACTAATCTTAACGCACACTGCTCACCTCCATTCGCAGACGTAGTGGAGCGCGTGAAGCGGCCGCGGCACGACGGCGAGGAGGTGTTCCGGCCGGACACGAGCGCGCTCGCCGCCGACGAGTACGTGCTGTCGTGCATGCGCGACTGCTGGTCCGAGGAGCCCGCCCTCCGCCCCGACTTTCCTACCATCCGCACCCGCCTCAAGAAGATGAAGGCAGGCAAGTCAGTATCTACAATGTATTTCTTGTTTTTCTATTGTTGTTCACTCCCTCCGTCCACTGCCGCACATGACAAGGCAATAAAACCCCGTATTCTGTCAGAAAAAGACGGAGAACGGATTGACTTAAAATACACTTACCATCAATATGTGATGTAAATTTAAAAAAATAGTTGTATGAAGCACGAGAAAGAGTTGTTCAATAGTGAAGGGCTACTACTGTAAAATTATGTTTTTTCATACTATAAGAAAATGATATATTCCTATTCAAAGTCATTCACAGAAACTGTCCTGCTCCAGAGAATTGCAGTTTTACAGCCGCATTACATTATGATACTGGCAATCACATCCTTCCGAAATGGGAACGTTGATTTATAAATGTTATAAAAATTGGCTTTAAGTGTCTCTATTAATTTGGTATGATTTTGTCGTGTTTTCAAAAAACTATAGAATATAGTTAGTATATTTGTTATATGACTGTTTTTGGGACCAACTCAGCAAAATAATTTCAGAACTAAAACGATTAACTAAAGCTACTAAACTAACTAACTGAAGCTAATAAAGCTAGACGTCGGTTTAGGGATATTTAAGCTGTGTACAAATTGAGATTGAGAACAAAAAAAGTCAATATTTCGCTTTTGTAAACTAGTAGGGATTCTTTATTGAGGTATGGTCTCTTATAATGATGACTTTCCCAGGTCAAGAAATATAATGGACCAAATGATGGACATGATGGAGAAATATGCTAATAATTTGGAAGAACTAGTCAACGAGAGAACAAGATTGCTGATAGAAGAGAAACAGAAGACAGAGGACTTACTTCACAGAATGCTACCAAAGTAAGTTATGATTTTCAGGTAATAACTTTGTCACCACCATCAGATTGATATCCCTTTCTAACTGACTGTTGATATGTTTGTTGCTTCAATTATCTAAGTGTTGTGTACATTTAATTTGTGTTGCAAAATCCTTGGCGTATGTACTTATTTATTTGGTTCTTTTATGTTAAATCTATAAATGTCTTAAATTAATATCAGCTACGTTAAAAAATAACGCTAAAATAGCGGGTGACTCGATTAAAAATAAACTTGCGACAAATTCATATCCCGTTGTGTTATAAACATACATTTTCTTTTTACAAGAACCAAGTCGCACGATCACTTTGCATGAAAATGTTATTATGATTTTAGTTGTTGTACAATAATAATGTTCTAGTGTTAAGCGATACTGTAATCCCTTATGTTACTAATAAAGCTGTGTAACAGATTGGTGTAATTAATGTACTTGTAAGAGATAAGGAAGACGCAAATACAACAAGCTGCAACACACTCCCGGCTGCCTGCGGTGGTGTGCGTACTGGTTTACATTTAGTCCAGTCATTTTGTAAAATCTTGTAATGTTTTCCCCCAAATATCGAAACGAAACTGTGTTGTTAACGAAGTTGCAAATAATAACATTCTTTGTAATATAAACTCAATGTGTAATACAACAAAACAATTTTTGCTGTGTTATGTAGGAGAGTAGCAATTATAACGTCTTGCTACTGTTGGGTTTGGGTATTGGGGCTCTTTATCATCATCGCAATTAAAGTCAATTAGGGTTGATTATGATCAAATAGAAGTGAAAGAGGTGATCCAAAATTTTTCAACCCTCGACTTGGACTCGATGTAAAGCAGTAGTAAGTACATGCTATCTTAAAAAAGAAAAAAAAACTAATTGTATTGACTTTGTTGTACTTGTGTTCTTTTCCAGATGTGGAGGTTGAATCCATTATAGAAATGTCGTGAAAATGTCTTGAGGTAATTAACTCCCTACTGGTGATTGTAGATAATACTTACGGTTTGTCTTACGCTGTAGGTCTCGAGGGTCACTTGCGAGGCGGCGTCTCAGTTGTTCTATTAACCGACTAGAGCTTGCTTGGGCCTTGTGGTGGTTGTGTGTGCCGTGTGGCGACCGGTGTTGGATTTACACTCGCTTCTTACAATCGAGTCCATTAATCTGGCTAGGTGTGTGGGTGTGTCTGTATTCTGATTTTTCTTATTATAATTTCATTAAAAGGCATGCGATTTATTTTAACTTGTATTATTACAGTAATGTTACTTAATATTTTAATATAGTTCTCTGGTAATCTGTTTATGTATAATATTTCAATTAATCGTTATTTCTAACCATCACAGTTTACGATTGGATTACAAGAGAGTTGTGAGTTATTGAAATAAAATTGTAGTTGTAGAGTTTATTTTATTGAAGATTTTGTTTGTATTTATATAGATTGTGCTGTGGTTGAATTGCTGGCAAAGAACAAAATGACAAAAGATACGTATCGTACGTACAGACGTAGTAGATACGAGTATGTGAATAGCGTGAACTTTGCTAGACTTAACTTTTGTCGATTGACTGTATTCTGTATTCGGTCTTTATGTGACACGCTTGTCCTACTGTGCTACTTAAAGCGTCTTGTTTATTGCCTGCAATATATTCCAGTTTGTAATTGCAAACCATGGCAAACCTTGTATTTAGTCAATTATCAAATCTTTTTTTAAATTATTTCTGCTGTAACCGCTTTGAGTAAGTTGAAGGTAGTTATAAAAGTTATAGTGTTTGTTTTCAGCATGATTCAGTACTATCTGTAAAACCCTGATTCATCATCATTAATTTTACCTTGCATCGGCATTAATTTACGATCCTTCTTGTTTCTTTAATCTGGGAACAGTAAGGATGTATTTACTGCTCTACTGACGGGCAGTACTGACGTAGGTCGTCCGAAGCTATCGTTACGCAGTAGTATAGAAAACAAATGTCCGTTTTGTAATGGACGTACGTAAGGATACGGCGCGCTATGCGTTTCGTCAGGACTGTCCGTTTGTACTGACGATTTGTGGAGCACTAAATACAGTCTAACCTTTCACTCTTCATCCTAGTTACCTTGATTTGAAGCTCTTTTAGAGTGAGCGCAAGGGTAGGCAAGTAGCAATATAAACTGTTGTCGTTTTTGTTATAGGTCAGTCGCGCACCGGCTGACGACGGGCGAGGGCGTGGAGCCGGAGTCCTTCGATTCGGTGACCATATACTTCAGCGATATCGTGGGCTTCACCGCCATGTCCGCCGAGAGCACTCCGCTGCAGGTCGTCAACTTCCTCAACGACTTGTACACAGTATTCGACAGGATTATAAGAGGCTACGACGTTTATAAGGTGGAAACTATAGGCGATGCTTACATGGTGGTAAGTGTTCTGCACGGGAATATGTGGCGTGTACAATAAGATACCGTAGTGTCATGAACAAGACACCCATTTGTGAGGTTTTTAAATGGACGAATTTACATTTCCAGGTGTCAGGGCTGCCAATAAGAAACAATGATAGACACGTGGGAGAAATCGCGTCGATGGCTCTCGAGCTACTCAACGCAGTAAAGAGTCACAAAATATCTCATAGGCCAAACGAAATTCTCAAATTGAGAATAGGCATTCATACTGGTAAATACGGGTTCGATTACTCGATAGTATTTTAATCGATGTACTTGTGTTTAGTTAATGGTTACTAAGGATATTAACAGCATGAATTGGTGGCATTATTGGCAGGGTGCACGTATTGTGCAACAGTGAGCTGTGTTTTCGTCATATACATGTGAACATTGCGATGAGATGATAACTTGAAACATTTTATATTGTGGCATACTTATAGCTATGCTAATGGTGTTTCACAGGTGCCGTTGTAGCCGGTGTCGTAGGCCTAACGATGCCTCGCTATTGTTTGTTCGGCGACACAGTGAACACAGCGTCTCGAATGGAGTCCAACGGAGAACCACTTCGCATACACATATCGCCCAGTTGTAAGCAAGCGCTCGACAAACTCGGAGGGTATAACGTCGAGCCTAGGGGCACCATACCGATCAAGGGGAAGGGACAGGTAAGTGAATCACTGACACTAATATCGTTCTGTCTAATAATTTTGACTTAAATTTTTTATCTAAGCATTAGAACTTCTTGTTTACAGCTGCAGACGTATTGGCTGGTTGGGGCTACTGAAAAAGCCATTCAAAAGCGACAAGTTGAGGGTGAAGAACGTCCTCTGTTTTGTCGACCGCGACGAAGTCCTAGATTAGCTGACTCTAGGCATGCCTCCATATCAGGTTAGTACAAAAACGTCAATTAACTCGTTCAGAGCATTCGTTGATGATGAGTTTAATGCACGTATGATTTGATTTCCACGACGAAACGAATGTTTTTTTTTTGCATTTCTTGACGTGAATGAAGCGTGATTTATGTGTTATTAATAAGTGTAAACTTACCCTTGACCGTATTTAAATTTGAGACCGTGCCTGGATAAGAAATGGTCTGCAGCTCGTTTAATCTCTTGTAGCTAAGTTGATTTAAAAAGAAAGGCAATGAGCGTGATGAGTTAAAATCTTGCATAAACATTCTGGCGTAAGTCGTAAAGCGTTAATAAATACGTATTTGGCTATTCTATTCTACCAGTGCAGTTGGCAAGCCTAGTGCGTATATTATATCTCTGAACATGTCTTTATTCCCGCGCACAGTGAAAAAACCATATACCTACCGATTATAACAGGCGATTGAGACAGTGGTCATCATTAGAATATTTCGACTTCGCTCGGTTGTGCTTGTACAGTGCGTAGCTTCTCTATATTTAGTTGTATCGATTAGTCGATTATAGTGTTTCAAATGGTTTATACAAGCAGCTCACCGTTTTCTTGTTTTGGCCACGATCTTGAGCATGTCCTTTCGTTCGTTAATTTTAAAAGGCGAACCATGGATGTTCCATAAATCGACCCTTACAACATTAAATTATCTTCTAAAAACATTGTCTAGTAACAATCTGCACCTAATTATTAACTAAAACGAGATGAATAGTTCAGCTGCTAGTTCGGTGGCTTAACATTTCTTTGCCAAATCATTGAATAGTAACAACTTGCAATTCCATACGACGTCAAGAGGACTTTATTGCTAGCGTTTTACTTAATTGAGATTTGGGATGTAATATCTGCCGTTTTTATATTAAATAAAAATGAGGAATGGTTGAGCAAACATGTTTGTTAATACTGTACCAATATAATAACATACAACCAAATATATTTTACATTTATGAAATACCACAAATAAAATGGTAAATAAAAAGTACCTATAGTAAATAATTTATCAGCTGGCAATCATTTCAGTTCACTCAATTCAGTTGAACAATTCACTCGGCAACCAAGCGTTGTCCCATTGGCATTGAAAGAGGCTAATAAAAATCTCACTCTTGAGATGAAGTTCTCTTAAAGGTCGCTTGCATGTTTGTTTCTCATACGAGTGCTATAAAGCTTTGTCTAGAAAGAGCAAATTTCGTGTGAAACATGTCGCCCGTCTACGCACGAATACATACGATTGGGGTTCTAGCATAGACTCTATCAAACAGACGAAAGGTCTGACGCATAGAAGTAAGTATCTCTACAACGAAGTTATCGTCGTGCGAGATAATTTGCGCGAAGTTGGCCCTTTTTGGACAAGGCAATAGGTATTCTGTCCGGTCCGCTAGAGCTGCGGGGCGAAGGCGCGTGGAGTGTGCGCCAGCGGCTGCACAGCGGTGCGTCACTGGGTGCGCCCGCCTCGCCGCCCGCCGCGCGCCGCCGCGCCGATCGCGACCCCGCCACGCGCGCCAGGTAACCCCCACACCCCGCCTCCTCGTGCACTATCCATTAACGCCATCTACCTATACTAAGGCGTTGGCCACGAGTTGGTCGCTCGAGCGTCTTGTTTCGTGACAGCGACCGCGACGAGTACGAATGCAAATGGTGGTTTAAAGCATACCACAAAAAAACGCCCAACAAGAAGACGCAAGTTGCGCCGCGAATTCGTGGCTGAGGCGTAAAGGCCCCCCAAGATATGTGTTAATGCAATGAAATAAGAGCTCCTTATTTCGTTTAAAATTAACCGATCTTTTAGATTGGTTACACACACATTTTTGATTTAAGCTAACGATACTTTTCACACACAAAGATATTATATAGTTTAGAATATCATACATTTCTTACCTACCTTTCTCATTGTATTGGCACTAGGATTACCCGTGTTGCAGTTGGCAGACGCACAGAAAACAACACAATTTAACATCAAAAATCCGAGTACAAACATTTATCTGCCAAATAAATGTCTGCCCCGGCCGGGGGTCGGGCTCGTCAGTCAGGGTCACTAACCAACGCGTTACGGAGTCGTATGAAAGTTGTCTACAGAGTCATATCAGAAGTGCCTAGTTCTGACATATTATTTATTC
>DWLO01001803.1:0-13932 GCA_018245335.1 Dalla quadristriga | reverse complement strand
CGTGCACAGGATAAAAATACAGGCTAGGCAGTGAGTAGGTACATATGAAATGTAAAATACTGGAAATAATTATAATCTTACCTGAAATTCTTCGACACGCGTTGACCGTCTTGTCACCTACCCTGTATCGGTCATCTATTAAATTGTTGAAAAATAATAAAGAATAAAGGTATAGTTATATTTGTTGGTCAATTCTGTGGGGTAGGCAGTGCTTATTTGCATGTATGGAACGCACGCCCCTGCTAAGGTGTATCTATACTACGTCTACACACATTGCACCTTTCATTGTCGACTAAGCTGTATTGGTTGCTTCGATTATCTGATGGAATAAAGATCATCTCAATCTACCAACCAACACGCAAATGGACGCTTCGCTAGCAGGGGAGAAGAACTCCTTTTGTGGACACTATTTAACCTACTTAACTATTAATAATAATAATGTTTATTTCTCAGAAGCAATTACATTTTTACATACATTTTAAAAGTACAAATGGCTTGTAATTTTACTTGTTTAATTGGCGTGCAGACCCTTAACTAAGTAAACTTGCCTCGTAGGAGTCTGCGTACCCTTCACAGAAGCTATGTAGTCGGCAAGTAATTATTATATTAGACCTTAAAAGAGTAGGTACTCCAAACGAGCAGTCTAAAAGTATCAAGTATTAACTCTGGATAAAAGTCAAAAACCAAGTCCAATGTATTAGTATACTGTATCAACTAATTGTATTGAAAATGTTTAGTCTTACAAACATTTACTGTATTTGTGATGAAAATAAAACGCTTACTGTTGGATTATAAAATATGTTACAGCAAATAAATAGGTCACAACAGTCCCTATGCAATAATTTTCTGAATGACTTGATGACTTTACTTTTATACTTTAGCATTTTACTATCACTTATATCATAGCTTCATGAATTATGAATCAATTAATTTATTGGTTACTACCGGTTCACAAAAAATATGTTATAGATAACAAACAAATCAGTTCACAAGAGCCTACCATTTGCGGGGCCATACAATACTTTTGGAATAAACAATTACAAAACTGATGGAAATTTCATTTTGTTTGAGGTTGTCTATGTCAAAGAGAGAGCCCATACTGAGTGAATATCCGTTTCTTATCTTCTGAGACAAGAACGATCTAGTTTTTATGGGAACAATAAGCAGTCACCGGTAACGAAGTAATGTGACGTGTGTATTGAATCGTTAAGCTTAAAATGGGTCTCGACGCCCTTGCAAGCACTCACTCGGCATATTGAATGTCATTGTCTATTGAATTGTATCCATTTGTTGAGCAATTGGCAGCATTTACACTGGCCAGTTTCTCGCTATACAATTGGATTAATTCAGTTACTGTTCTCCATAAACGTTAGTTCCATATTTATCCCTGAGTATGTGACGAGGTATGTGTAAAAGTATTCTTGGTGATTGGAAGGAAGGTTTTAATAGGAAGGAAGGAAGATTTTAAGGAAGGAAGGTTTTAATATTTATTTTATATTTTTCCCTCCAGCAAAAATCCCCAAAATCAGATTTCCATTACTCACCGAACTCTATATTGTGTACCAATTTTCATCATTTTCATCCAATAGATTCGGAATAATTGCCTGTGACAAGGAAAGAACTAAGAAGAACTAGTAGCAGTTAAAAGGAAACCTGATACTAGTACCTATCAGGTTTTCCGAATCAGATGGTTTTTATTCAAGATCTTATTTTAATCCTAACCTTCTAACCGGGTCTCGCTTATGACGCACACACAACCCAACGTTAAAATAGCCTGTATGTATGATTCACGCTTTTTCCATTTTGAACCTGGCCTGGGAATTCCCACACTTTATAGCTACTGGTGTCGATTTGCAAGTTCGTAGTAAAACTTAATAATGCCAAAGTTTTTTTTTTCTTGTAGTATTTACGTATAATAAATATTATTTTGTGTTTTATATACTAAACGCAAGTAAATTACGTACGTTACTGAGATTTCAAAACGTACTTAAGCAATACAAATGTCATTACCAAGTATACTCCACTATAAGTTCCGGTACTGATAAATTTTATCGACATTAATCAATAGTTTATGGTAACTTGAATCATGTTAATGAGAATAAACTACAAAACTGTAGTGAATACAGCGCTATATCACAGTCGCACTTTAGGAGTAAGTTGAAACTCGTGAACTCCTAACACACGAGAATGACCCAATACTTAGAGTGAAAGATGATTTAAAAACCTTATCTCCAGTAAGTGCAAACCGATAACAATTGGTTTGCTTTAGAATCATCGCAAATATATTTTATCTTAAATTAAACTTACTGAAACCGGCGCCACATGCAGAAAGATGGACAACATCAGATAGACAGACAAAGGTTCAAAACTTTCACTTCGTAACTCCTACTCACCGTTGTCCTAAGAGTGTTGGCCTAATTTTATGTCAGGAAGAAATAAGAGTTCAAGAAAACATTTTACGGAACATCATTCGCAAAGTGTTCAATAGCAACATTATACTACAAAATACAACAGGAAACCAATTGTTGCAATCATTTGGTTGACTTATCTACGGCGGGAACTGATACAACATGAAATATGTTACAATTTCCTGTCTGCTACTCTATGAGTATGTTTTTTTACCAACTTCAAATAGAAGAGGTTATATTTTGGATGGGAATACATCAGTAAATCAGTAAGTAATTTTAAAATCGCAGCCTTATTGCTAAATTATAGTTGGGGGCATTAAACCGAATCAAAATGGCAGGGTAATCACAAACGAATTCAAACATAATATTACATATTTCATCTACCTATGAAACCTATTGATATGTATTTGCACTCAAGCAGCTATGCTTGGTTATTAATCAAGTTAGGTATGTGTCATCATGCTACTCATGATCGAAAGTGTTCAAGTTTTCTTCTTGTAATGTTATACTTGTTCCTTTTAAATAAAACCTGATAAATGACGCTTAGTTGGGCTTGATTTTTATACAGATTACATAATAATTATAGTGCCATAAATAGGTCAACCTCTGATGACCTCGATCTTATCATCAGGTAAATATAAATTTATGTTGTGAATTTAGTATTGAAATATTATGAATTTGTCAATAATTATATAAATAATTGTTATTCTTAATGGTTACAAAGTTTCTTTTAAGTATCATTGGTAATATGAAAACACATCTTGTGAAAATTAGTTTGTTTGATACGCCTTCACGGCTAAACTATACAACCAATCTTCATAGAATTTGCCAGAGATAGTTTGAATCGCAGAGAAGTTTGAGCCCGAATTAAACGCGGACGAAGTCGCGGACATAAGAAAAATATAAAAACCCAAGAGATCCTCTGGATAGCTAACTGTTATTGGCGAGTGAAACAAAATCGAACAATGCAAGATTTTTTAACAGGTCGATGTTAAAAAGTAAAAAAATGCCAAAACACGTTCCGAGTGGCAATTGCAGTTTGAGGAAGCAAACGGTACTGCAGTAAATTCTTTGCTGGCCAGCGGCCAAATGCTGTCGGGTTACCGTGATTTGTTTTTTTACTTTTAATAAATAACTGGCTTAGTGCGTGTTGGTACACATTGATTTAGGTTTCCATACCATGTTGTATGTTTCTGAACAAGATCTTGGTAAGGAGAGCTGCAATATGAAATATTGATTATTGTTGTTGTTAGAAATTTAATTATAAATGAATTATTAAAGAAAATTCAATTATTAATAAGGAAAATGTTACCTGAGTCGTATTAAAAAGTTCGTCAAAGAGTCCTGAAACGTCTATCTAATAAATACTGTGTTTTAGTGCCAGGAAATAAAAAATTTATGAGTTACCCTTATCAGCAATGATCCATTGTGCAGTCTGGATGGAATTTCTTTTATATTTATACATTTGATTTAACGAAAACGTTAAAATGTTTTTTGTGTATTAAGCATTCTTGTGATCTGTACATGTTTGTTAAATGAATAGGCAAAATCTACAATAAAATGAAAAGGGATATTATACGCGACCACTGTCGAAGCGTCATAAGACCTCATGTACCTACTACCGCATTTAAATAAATAATTAAATGGGTATACGACTTGCTATCATTCAGCTAAAAATATTAATTTGAAATGGTTTTTGTTTCAGAATATTACAAAACTCACTAGACTACTACTGCGTATAATATTCCGAACCAACCAGGGTTTATTTCCCCTTTTTACTCTATTTTCAGAGTGAAAAGGGCAATACGTAAAACTATCTGACTCAGACTGATATTGATATTCCAGTTCGAAATATCCATTCCTAACGCCTCCTATATATCGTGGCGCCACATCGCAATGCTCACTGGAATGGCATCGACTCGTTCCCGTTACTTAACTATCACATCGAAAACGCAATAAAAGGATAACTGATTTAATCACTTTAACATAAGCAATCTGGTCTTGTCTGCGATACTCTGAAACGCGTTTTCTATAATTAAACGCTTTTGTATTCAACATTTTAAAGACCAGAATGCCGGTTCGTTACGCATTATACGTGTCAGTATAAGGCTTAAAATGTTCTCTTTAAGTCTATTTAAAAACTTCTTACGGCATCCAGTATTATCTTATATTACCTTACCATATTACAGTGGATGTTCTCATCACGACTTTAAATGTTGCATTCTTAACTCCGAATCAGAATTAAAGCGAAATATTCATTAGCCAGGTCCAATATATGTCCGCCATAGGTTGTTGATGGGGAATGTTGATGGGAAATTCGCTCGAAGTTATGGGACTAATGGAAATCTTCTGCATAAAATCAGTACTTAACTGTACAGTACTTAATCATTTTGAAATTATTGTAAGAGTAGACCGACGACGTAAAAAGGGGAAATGTTTATTTAGGTCTTATGTTTTTAAATAATTACTTTTTGAGAATCAATTTTTATCCTGGTTAACTTAGAATTAGTTTTTGTTTTAAAATTTACAACTCGCCGGTCTCGTTTAGCCTTACACCATAAAATAAACATGAATAAATTATTTTCGCACTGCCTCCATATAACGAACTTAATTTTTCGCAGTCGCTGGCGCCCTTCCGTATCTAATTTCATGGGCCTTATTCGGCTAGGAGCGGGCTATCCCAAAATAGTTTAACAATAAAAGCAAGTGTTTATAAATAAATAAATAAGAAGTGACCGTAGCTTGTAATTCGAGCTCTACCACGTGCGTTCTCTCGTACTTGCTTAATCCTTGCTGCTCAACATTACTCGGGGACCTTGCGGACTGGAAAACGGTATCCGATCCGTATTATGTGTTGCAATGCCGTAACTGCTCTAGGCATTGGTAATGTGATCAATATCTCTATTAAATCTTAAAATTACACCTAGTTTTTTATATGCTACGCAGTAAAGCTCCTTGTTAATACTCTGTCTTTAACAACGTTTAGTAATTATCTTGATTGATAGAACTTTATAATATATTGTAGGGCTAGTTTTAACTCAAGCGCTGTCGAGTACAGATGATTTAACTTGTTCATTTTCAGGTTAATGTTCTTTTTTTTATTTTGGCTATTAGACTTGATAACTTTATTATTATTTGATAATTTTATGTACTAAATCCCTGCTACCTTTATTGAGTACTATCAACATACCTTTTTCCTGAACATTAGGTGATTGTCATTCTTATTAGCTCTAGATAATGCAATGTTCTTCGCAAATTGGTCAAGCTTGTCTACAGTAATAGGCAGTTGACTGAGTGGACGCTCAATAAGTTTGTTTCCGAAGACTACCTGAACTAGAAGGTTGAAGCACTTAAACTTAATTTAGACGCCATTCATTCTTGCATATAAAATTGGACATTAAAATTATTTAATCCCATTTCATAATATCGTTGCAATTAAAATGATATTAATTATTTATCATAGCTTCTTTTAGAGCTTCGATACTAAGAACATTAATGTGTTGTACTATTTCTCCTTGAATATAATTTTCTAGTCTCATTGTCCCTAATAAACATACTTGAAAAGTCTAGGGCTTCGACTTTTTGTAGTCGCGCGATATTTATTCTGGTTTTGCAAACATATGTGCCTTCCGGCAGAATAAACAACCCAGTAAGTAATTGCTTCATTCTCCAGACTCCAGATAATAATGTCCTTTATAAATCTGATCACACGGGTTAATAGAGCCGTCGTACCTTACTACGTGTCTGTAGAAAGGTATAGTTGGGTGTTTTATATCTTAAATGCTTTGTTGAATGTCTTTTCGTCTATTCTTGAACAATGTTTCAAAGCAAAGTCGATGTAGACAATAACGAAGTCAGACATATATCGTTATTTTCTTTTAATGGGTGCTTTGCAATAAATGAGCGTATTGACGGACTTGTACTGCCAAAGGCTTTGGAATAAGTAATGGCTAATTCTGAGCTTCACTGGGTGCTGTGGAATGCAGTCGAGGCAGGGGCATTGTGTTCAGTTATCTAAACACCACAGGCCGGTGCTAGTAGTTTTAAATAGTAAACACTATTGACTCAACCGCATACGGTTCTCACAGCCGATGGATAGGACACTTTGCACTTGACTGCACGTATAAGACAAAAGGTTACCATCCGAATAACTTTGTATGAAAATATACTATTAATAAAGATGGTGAATATCTAACAAATAAAAATATATAAATATGAATCAATATTCTGTAACTATTATTAATTTAATGCAATCTTAATTCGTGGACTAATAAGCTCTCACTAAAGTTTTGTTATATCACTGGCAGGTATATAAATACATTTTAAGTGGTAGCCTTTGTACACCTTCATATTTCTTTGAAATTTAAATTCTCAAGGACTACTAATCTCTCCATCTTAAGGAGGCAGAGTTAGAAAAAGGTGCAGAGTGCTTTATAAATACCGTTGCAGAGTGATTCAAAGAACTTTGCATATACACCGAGCTTAGGGAACCAACAACGTCATTCTCGGTTGTGTAATGCGATTTGTATAGGGAAAGGGTTGAGTCGCCAACGTAAAAAGAGCTTCAAAATTAATTTAAGTCTCGGGTAAACTGCTGAAAATGCCCCTACAGTAAAGTTCTTTTAATGTTGGCTTTGTCAAACCGAACATATGAATAGCGACAAGTCGTTATTATAGTCGACAAGAAAAGCACCCACACAGGTGAAGTCTATGTATAATACTCGTAGCTTAACTTTATGTAGGTACTATTATTTAAAAGGGGGCCTAAAAGAGTGACTTGAAATGCTTCAAATTCTATTGTGTTGCCAGTTGCCATGTGACGTTACCTGTGGAGGTGCGCACGGTGGTAATGTTATTTTATTTGAAATCAATAAATATAAGTATTTAACTAGATACTGAATGTTGATTACTTTTCTTTTTTGTTCATTTGATTCACTGAGAACCTTCTCCATTTCACAAGTAAGAGTAAAACGAACAATATTTTACACACACTTGGCGCCTTATTGTATTTATTGTATGCGTTTTGTTCTCTTGCAGTTAGTCTGTATGGCTGTTCCAATGTGAGTGTATACCGGTCTATTGATTTGCGACGAGGGGGCGTGATTCGACCGTAACGCCAAACGCTGTACCTACTCATACGTAACAACTCGTACTGATGCATTCTTTAAAAATTATTTTAAAAAATATCTTAACATACTAACATAGTTACCGGTCAGCTTCACCGATTCAAACTAGTTCACTTTGCAACTGCTGCGTTCGTGAAATTTGTTATTGGTTGATAAAGAATGACTGGGATATGTTCTGATAATTATCAAAGCTTATTAGAATTAGGTTTGCTTATTCAATTAAACTTTTTCGTACTTGCAAGAATTTCTTGACGATTTGTACACATTTCGCAAACTTTATGGAGCAAACGTGTCTAGGCAATCATTATGGATGGCTCTTTTAGATGTCTCACAAAGATTACGATGCTGTTTCATCAATCTAAAATACCATCTGGATAACGAAATGCTTCTCATTTTTTTAGAATAACACTCAAACTTACCGTTACATTTAAGTAAAACTGTGTTAGTAACGTTTCAGTAGCCTGAATTCTTGATGGACGTCTGTGTTGCGGACATTTTTAAATGCATTAGGTTAGCGAGTTAAACGCACTTGTATGACGTGTTAATTTTTTTCTGATCAATGTCATTATTGACTTACATCATCACAATCTATAAATTATATTGCTTTATATTATATTCATTTCACGGCACCGTGGCGCGTTGGTTAGTGACCCTGACTGATGAACTCTGGGTCTCGGGTTCGATCCCCGGTCGGGACAAACATTTATGTGGCAGATAAATGTTTATACTCAGGTCTTGAATGTGTTAAATTGTGTGGTTTTCTGTATGTGTCCGCCACCCGCAACACAGGGATTCCTAGTGCGGGGGTATAAGTGTGTAAGCGTTTATTTATTTTATTGTATAATTCTGATTATTATTATTACTTACGCATAATTACAAAACTGATATGATTTTTGGTAATATCCAGCATTTTCAGGTTTATCAAGATCATTAAAATAGTTTTTTCACTGCTGAGTGATTTGAGTATGCAATCAAAACTAATGAGCTATAGTTATAATATATTAAACGGAGGATTAAAATCTCAAATAATTCTAGAAGTTAATTTAAATTAAATTAGGCTACGATTGTACCGAAAAAGACCTTAAGCCGAACGTTAATACAGAAAGCTTTTTACAAAGCGTAAACGACATGTACCAAAATGAAGTTAAGGAAAAATGAACTGACACTGTACATTTAAGATTGACGAAAACAACGGCAGACGTGTTCAAAGATGTAAGTGACCTTGTGGTGAGAAGTTTAGTTAGGACGATCAGTGTGACGATAATATCAAAGACGAAATTTCGCTTTCGCCAGATTCTTAAGACTACATAGTGTGTAAATTCAACTCATAAAAAAGCAACAAAGATGCGATTAGCGATGCTAATTAGCGTAACACATTGAAATATTCCACACTTGTACTGTAGCAAAGATCCGCAGAATCGGGAGGAAACCGTTGACAATGTCGTGTCGTCGTCATGGACATGAAAGTGAATAATGGTAAGATTACTAAATATCAATTAATTATAACATAACTCACCGATGTGCTATGTTTATTTTTTCTTTCACAAACGTCACGAGCTCGCATTGGCGAATAGGACGAGCCAGGATGCACACTATTGTTCCGTTACAGGGTATAAATAGTGACACTCTCCGAAAATACATGGAATATCAGCAACGTAGTGCACTTGTGTATATTGTTGCGAGACGGCAAATGTGAGTAGCGTAAATGAGTGTCGTGAGACTGGCAACACAAGCGCCCCGGGTGGCGGCGCGCGGCGAACTGGCGAACTGTTGCCTTGCCTTGTTGCCTGCCACTCCTACTATTGGTACTTTGATACTCGCGTGGTTCGGCTCTGAAGCAACGGGCGACCCGCGTGCCGCTTTGGGACGAGGGACCGTGAAAGAAGGGCCACAACCCGACTCGACGCGACGTTTTTTGTCGGGTCTAATATTAGCAACAAACACAACCCGTCTGGTTCGATTCTTCCAAATAAATCTGGGGCCATCAACTGTCTACTATCACATGCCGGTGTAGCGCATCATGAATTGGATATCTGACGAACAGAAGATAGTGTTCATGACAGAAACACAGAAGATAATGTAGATAAAAGTAAAAACAATACAACGTGAGCCTACTTTTACATGTTACATTGAAAAATATTCGTACTGCCGAACTATTAAAGTATTAAAGTAAGTGAATACTACTAATCGGTAGTGGAATGTAAAGAACTTCTTTTAAGATTTTCTTCTATAACATACGATTATGAATAGTTTAATGGCGTACCAAATTTAGAAGCCGTGGTAGGAGATCTGATAAAACTAGTCGAAAGCTTGCTAAATGTGTAATTTGATAATGAATGCCCACCACGGTTCAAATCATACAAATAATGGTATTCTCATGAGGAATGGTAAATTAATAATAAGGAAGATACGATTGCTTATTAAATTTGTATTTTCCAATTAATATATTAGTATGAATAATAAATGTACGGTTCTCAAGTAACGCTAGTAGGTTTATACTTATGAAAATAAAGTTATAGGGACCAATTTTTTTTATTTATTGACAGCGGACTTAGCATTCTCTTACAGTAAATTACTGGTGGAGATAAATAGCGGTAAGTATATAAAAGTACAGATAGTTTAACCAAAACCATATGTAACTTATATATATTATTCTAAAATATATATGACATCTATATGATATACTAAAAAAAAAAATTCTTTCACATTGCAACAGAGCGCCGGATCGACGTAATTTTTTGCATAAATATAGTTTATAGGCCGGAGAGTGACCCAGGCTACTTTTTATCCTGGAATAATTGATGGTTCCTCTGGAACAGATAAGGGGTGTATATGCGGACGGAGCTGCAGGCAAGGTCTCTTAATATAATAAACCTACTAATTGATTAGATATGTATTAAAAAAGTAATACAAGTTAAAACTCTATGAACAGTTTCGGATAGATGTAAGTACAGATTCTTATTCCAGTGTGTCGGTACGTAGGTCGCTGTCAGACTTCCGGGAGCGGCCGCACCGCTCTAGGAAGCTACGTAATGTAATAAAAGACGAATTGCACAATTTCCTGCACAAGGAATGTCTAATATAGCCATGAGATACGTTTAACTAATTAATAAAATCTGCCTGAATCGAACTGATGGTTTTGTTACAGTTCATCGATTACTATGAACTCAGTAGTAGGCCTTTAGATGAGTATTCCGTTCGCCGTATAAATTCCGCCAGTGCATGCAACTCTACAATGTACATAAACAAGGGAAACAATGTCAATAAATTAAAAAAATCAAGAGTAATAAAAGACGTAAACATAATACCTACTTCAATAATAATATTATAAATCATGCATGAAATCTTTGTAAATATTATCATGAAGGGAATAAATATATCGTTGAAACTCGATAATTAAAAATCTAAAATTTCTTTATTTTGATACTTAACAAAGAAAAAGTGATCTCAACATGATAATACTTGCAAGATACGCTCTTGAATGCAGAAGTTAACAAAAACATTTAACTGCATAACAGAGTGTGTCCAAATATATCCGGACCTCAGAATAATAACTAAAGCAATTATTGTTCTGAGATACGAACCTTGATATCCACTCTGACAGCGTCTCCGACTTCATGGTCAAGCTCAGAAAGTTGACGTATTCTGTGTTTACATAAGTATTAAGAAATTAGTATAACTGTAATTTGTTTTTATCTTTAAACAGAGCATGATGTGGTAACTTATAGTTATGGTATGAGAACAGTAAGATTCAATCCGTAACAAAACTGTATTATTGCTGGTGATTCAAAAAATTAAATTTCATTGAACACATCTAAGTGTGCTTACCACATAGTTTGATGCCTGTAATGTAACCGGGAAAGGTCATGAATCCTCAAGTCATTGACGAAGGTCATGGTTGCAACATTCAACCTCAGATTAACAAACACTGTACTCTGAACAAGGAAAGGTTCTAAAAAGATAAGTCATTGAAGTCAATGGAAACTGTGTAATGCAATCAATAGCTCATGCTTCTTTGCAATCATTGCATTCTTAGAGATTAAAATACTCATAATATTATGATCAACTTCTTGACCAATTAACAAGTGAATACCTGTTTATTTCAAAATAATGTTATCCGCAGATTCAAAATAATTTACGACCTAGCTTCTAATTATCATCGTATTGAACAGCAATCCTTGTGTGAATTCACATTTAAATTTAAGGTCTCTTGAAATTACGCAGTAGCGGGCGGTTAGATTTTCGGGTTTGAATATTAACATAACGATATCAAATAAAACATATATTATATGCCTACCGGTAATGGTGTGTGTATAATGCATATCATTAATCATTACCCATTTCCATTGCTTAAATGATGTTGATCTCGACGACATAAGACGACCTACGGGTAATAGCAAAGACTCACATCAAAAGTTAAAATTAAGTTAGTAGGTATATCGAAATTCTTGTAATTTCTACTGCATCAAAATCTCCTCATCAGCGTAAGTGACTAGTTACTTTACGTAACATGGAAATAATTATTCTTTATAACAATGAAGTAACCTAAAAAATATGAACTATTTAACATAATCTTTGTATGTAAATACAAAAAGAAGCTACGCCCCAAGCCGGCTGTACCTACTGATTATGTTATGCTGGTGATTTGGTGATAGTAACTTTACTTCTTTAAATATAATACTGTAGGAGTGGTGGTAGTTAGTATATAACTACCTAATTTTGTTCAAATTTAGTTTAGCAGGTACCTACCATACATAAGTTGAGGTAATAAGTAATATACTAAGGTTAATGGAATTATACTGCCTTGTTAACGTTCAGAATAATAATATGTGAATGGTGATCTAAATACCTAAGTATCTGTCTTTCTTTAAGTTGTGAGCAAGATTTTATATGGTTGTGATATTTTTGCTTTTGAATTTTATTGTTATGAGTATCGATCTAGTGACCAGATAGATCAACAACCTGTTCACTAGATCGAAACTATAGCATTTGCAATTACATGGAATAACGATACGTACAGTATATGCGACGAGTAGCCTCTTTCTTGCGTAACCACTGTGTCTGGTCAGGCCACGGTTCAATGATTTCTGCGGATTTAAAATTTTTACATTTTATTACAGGTAATTGAGATCAGTGTGAATTAGGTATAAATAATGGTGAAATCATAGGGTGTATGCGCTCGTTCCATAGAATTAGTCTTTATGTGTTTTATTTATTTCACATCAATAACATGGAGGGTACGCGTTAGCTGAGAAGCCGTACTAACCAGTTTGTTGCAAATCCGCTCAAGTGAGTTTTCTTGTTGCTAAGTTTTCTTGTAGAGCACATTTGTTAGGTTACCTAGAAACCCTATTTTTCATGTCGGTAAATAGGTCGAGAATTGTGTTTTTTTTATGGGATCAAGGTAGCAAACCAGCGCACAAGTGACTGTTAGTTAGCGTATCAATCAATCTAAAACTGAACTAAAATCACTTAAAAATTCCATATTCCTTACCTTAGTCATCGGCTTTATATTAATAAGTACTAGCACTCCGGTTTCACTCGCGTAGATCCCGATCCCGTGGGATCCGGTGATCTGTTTACAGGTTCTACCATCTAGGAAATCGTTAAAGTAAGTTTCAAATCTCCCTATATTGGGAGGTGGACGAGGCGGTGGCGGTACTTACATATGTGTAGCTGTGCGTTGGGTATATCGATCTGTCTGGATAACTTTTCATTGCACCAGCTGACGTCTCCAAAATAAATAGCTTTATCCGTAACTCGCATTTGTGCTTTAATATTAGTTTGATAGCTACTAAGTACATAGAAATGTGTGAATCTGATAATTTATAATTATCATAAACATACTCAGTGATGTTAATGATGACTCAGTGATCATAATTGGAATAAACCTAAAATTAGAATTAGGTTAATAAAATTAAAATACATATGTAGGTACTCGCTACAAGAAAAGCTTTCTCTTCTTAGTCGTTGCGCTCTTGGCAGAGAGGTCGTGGTATTGAGTATTTGTGGTAAGCTTCACGATCTGTCGCCATTCCTCGCGGGTTGCTGTTTTCTTCGTGCGTTCGTGGACGGGGGTGTCCACAGCAGCCTCTACCTGGGGGGTAATTGTGTAACGCAAGACGGGACTATTAGTATCGCATTCATGTGATTAATCGTGCAAATTTTAACTTTAAAGACGTCGGTCGGCTTCCCCAACGATACCTGGAAGAAGATTATTATCGCCATCGCAATAATAAATCGCAATCTATCGTTGGTAAAGCCAACCGACCTTTTTAAAGTTCAAATTTGAACGAAAAATTACATCAAGGCGATACCAATAGTCTCGTTTTCAGTTACCCATTAACCAGCTGGTCTGTGTAGCGCATGGGTGATCTGCCGCGCGGTCTTGTGCCCTG
>DWLO01001802.1:0-13942 GCA_018245335.1 Dalla quadristriga | reverse complement strand
CAAAAGTAAATATTTACAAAAACACAGTACTTAATACACATAATTTTATTAGAATAAATGCTCAAAATGCCATCCCCAACACTAACGCACAACTGACATCTTCTAATAACATTTCTTTTTAAATTGTTTAGAGCTCGTGCATTATTTTTTATCTCGCCAGCCACAAGGTTTAATTTTTTGACTGATTTTCTTTCATTAGGAGTGAGTACACTCATAAACGGGTACTATGAAGTAGCCTTGGAGCATCGTGGTGGAGTATGCTCCAGGCCTCCTCAGTTGTGAGGAGAGATCCGTGCCCTGCAGAGGCCCATTATGGGTTGCATCCAAATAAATATTATTGTCTTAGACCATACAGGATGCTATATGGTTTAAGATTATTGTTCTGAGATTTTGGCCCGAGACTACAGAACAATGTCAACGACAATAATAAATAATTCAAAAATATCTGACTTCTTGTTTGATTGCGATGCAAAAATGTTGTAATCCGAAGTTCTTTAAAAATATATAAGTAAATCACTTCAAAGGTTGACACATATTATATAGTTTTATTACTTTATTATACATTCTTTTACCATCTAACTATTTACGAGTCGTCACTACTCATTTAAAGGACTTGTTCACTGTCTATTGCTTCTTCATTTCTCCACAACCGTAAATTATGCCCATTTTGTTAATTTATTGTTCTAAATGAATTTAATGAAAATAGCTGCGGATTGAACGAGGCATTTTCGATTCTTCATAAAATAGACGAATCGTAATCATATGTCGATTGTTCAAAAATAAGTTGCAGTGACGTTTAGATGACGTGACGCTATATGTGTTTGGTTTTGTCGCCTGTGTGCGGAAATAGATACTTTTGGCCGAAGATTTCGTACCTTCTGAGCATATACGGGAATTTTATTAGATCTTTAATGATTTAGACGAGTTCAATGTTACGTTTATATTATAGAATATCCACAGATTTATGTTATTCCCTTGGATATAATTGCATTTGTAGGTATATTTAGTTCAACGACCTTGTTACTGACAGGTTCATCGTTGTGTGTGACTGAAGTAATATATGAAAGTGGTATTGTAGACGTTAAATAAATTACGGCTGAGGATGGAGCCCTCGAGAGAATCAGGCAAGTACATTTTTTGTGTATAGAATACGTATGCCATCACAGTAAACACAGAAGTAAATATGACTTTAAATTCTAAATAAACAATCTTCACTACGGTTTTCACTGTTGTCTCATCCGATGATAGATAGTCTTATCGAGTTATACTGTCTGAGCAGTAATTGTCCTCATTTCTGTCTATAACACTATCGTCCCTTATGATAGTTATGATTGTGGAAGTACTATTTTGTTTATGACACTTAAAACAACCTTATCTAATAATTGAGTTAGTCTATGGTGGACCGCTTAGACTGTCCTAAGTTTCTATCTTCCATGTAGTTTTTAAGTTACATAAAACCCATAGAAGTAGATAATTAAATGGATAAACAGTCAGGCTACACTTTGCTAGGTTGTATATGGTATGGAACCTTTACATGATTAATAATAATTGTTTATTTAAAGAATTTTCTTCCAGCCTGAAAGGCAACCAGATTACACTAATACAAGAGGCAATCGTCTCAGATTGCAAGGAGTACTAATGCATCTAGCGACACATTTCAAATAGAACTAACACCAACAGGACTAATTACACTGACAATATTATCTCATAGGAGTAAATACTGTCAGACTGTAGAGTTCTCATCAAGGTTGGTCATAGTTGTTCATGGGAGACAGCAGCCACTTGCGACGCTGCATGATTTGCTTGTTACATTCATTTCATTAAAAAAAAATAACTTCAAGATAAACGAGTGTTACTTATAATATTCATTACCTGATCGTATATTTTGTGACTTGCATATGAATTAAATGTATAATTTGAGAATCCAATGTTGCACCAATAATATAATTGGTGTATTCCTATTTGTTATCACTGGCTTTGTTGGTGACTTAAGTGTCACATGTGACCACTGGTAGCAATTTGGATACTTTTCCAATTTGTCACCAGTGAGAATGTAGCTGGTAGTACTCATTGGAAACCTAATATATTAACATAAATATTTTCTAAATAAATTTCAACATTATGTATAATTTTTTCTTCTATTACCTTGTACAATTTACTTGAACACATTTTCACTTGTAAACAAAACTAAGTAAACTATGACATATCTGTTTTCAAATGAACTACACATCATAATAAATTATTCTGATAAGCTACATGTTAGTGCACTTTTATAATTTTTAATTTAATTTTGGTGGTTAGCAGTCAGTTACATTTAAAACTGCAAGATTCTGAGGTTCCTAAACAGTTACACAGATGGTGTTGTATAGTTCATTCTTAAATGCTTGCTACTAGAGGGCGCTATGTGCATTGTTGCTCTTATCAATGTCATCTTGCTTAAAATAATCCTTCCTATCAAATCAGACTAATATTATAAATGCGAAAGTTTGTGAGGATGATAATGGATAGATGTTTTTATATTTGTAACACAATCCTTGAATACAAAATCTACTGAGTGGATTCTTATGAGCTTTAGTGTGGAGATAGTTTGATCGCTGGGTAAGGACCTCAAATAAGTTACTTTTTTTTATGAAATTACCTCCTAAAGGGGTGAAATACGGGGTAAAAGTTTGGATGGAAAAACGAATTTTACGTGGATGGAGCTGCTGGTAAAGTCTTGGAAAGTATGAAATCAAATTGCAAGATGCAATGAAAAGAGGCTTTCTTTGAACATTTTTATAAAAATATAAATATGTGAAATTTGATAATAATAAAAAACCATAATAAAAAAACTGCCCAAGTACGAGTCGGAGTCGCGTGAAGAGAGTTCCGTACTATACATTTCCGTTTGTGTGTGTGTCTGTAACTGGGCAAGACAATCCCATCAGTTTTTAAGGTGATACAAGGGTTTTAGGGGTGTTTTAAATATTCACTAATTTCCTTCATTTCTTAGATTATGAACATAATTTTTGAACATTGGAGTAATTCAAAAAAGAAAACAAGATTACGTGAAATTGTCTCGAGAAAAAAAATTATGAAATAGACTCTTATATTTTCTATTTTGTGTGCCTCTATTATGTTTATACGAATTAGTACACGGAATTATTTTTAAAACATAGTAAGTAATCATTTCTAAAAAATCCATAAGTAATCATTTTCTCAATCCGTCAATTACTTTTGTAAAAAAATTAAACTGATGTTTGTTGATTATTTTCGAGCGCGCCCTAACTATAGCCATCTCACCATTAGGGTACAAGAAATAGTTGCATCACTGTAATTTTAAAACTCCACAGCCCTCCGTGATTGGTCCGTGACCGGTCCGCTTCATTATCAAGTGTAGATCGATTATCCTCTTAAACGTCCACTGCCGGTCATATGCCTCCGCCTTTCCGACCGGTCCTGTGCACTCTAGCGGTTTCCAGCTATCTTATTAAGATTGTCAGCCACCATAGTCGGAGGTCGACCGGTGCTCCTTTTTCTAAGTCGTGGTTGCCATTCGAGGAGCTTTCTTCTCCATCAGTTATCAGTATCAAAGATGCGATTCAACTCTACCTCAAAGACATCGCTGGGTACTCGTATGACGTAGGCATAACAAAACGGTCACATCGTCGATTACGTAAAAATATATTAATGTCCCTTAAAATGATCACAATAATAAAGATTATAGTGCACTTACAAAATAATTGGAGACCTTACTTCTTCGAAGCCTGCGTGAAATGCGATAAGATCGGATTTGCGGATTCTTTAAAACAACTTGTGCACGTGGGTTAGAAATGCGATGGGCCTGTTATTCTTTAAAAGGGTTTTATCACTCTTCCATGATGCTGCGCCGCGCCTCCGTGGTAGTTCATCTACTGATGATGCAACCAAACGGCTTTTGAAGCGGCACTAGAACGGATTCGGATGTGTATCCCGGGACCTTATTGTTTTTGAGCTGTCTCATCTCATCTAATTTTATACATACTGACGGTTTTTATAGTAAGTAATAGTATGGATAAGAATTAACCTTGACGGGCAAACAGACAGATGGCAACTTTAAAATATAGGCCCCTGTACAGTTACACACTATGTATATAAAACCCTCAAGTAACTCTCTAACTGTAAACTGTTGATGCTAGACCAAGAAACAACTGGCCACGAAATACAATGATACCACCAGCCATAAAACCCGTAGCGGAGCGGATCTATCGTAATTATTTTATCAAAAAATCACACACTGTACTGTAGCACAGTGATAATCTTGCCGAGGTTCATATACCGTACTCTCAAAAAAGGTTGGAGTTTATTCGAAGCCAAAATCATCCATTTAACAGCTCTGCATTTCTTTGAGATTCGCAAGACGCGAACGAATACTTTGAATATGTGGTTTTGGAGCAGGATTTCAGCAGAATTCGATAGAAGAAATCTTGAATTGATTACGTTTACAACCCACAGGTACACACACGGGTTGAGTGTATTAATCCCCTGAATGATGTTTTACTTACACATACTAGCTGGGTATCCCAAGAAGATTCAAAATGCTTCTTCATACATGTATCGCGACAAAAGGCTCCCGGACAGCCGATTGGCGTGTGATTATTTAAGGCTGATTAAGAGACGTCAGAAGCATCAATGCCTCTCGAAACAGTAATGCTATTCTGTGTTCATCGTCCTGTCGGCATTTGAGGCATGCAGCATATTACAAAACTCAATTTTATGTATTACATCAAAAGCAGAGGAGATTCGAAGATGGATGCAGTATAAAATTAAATATTGAGACATTGAAATAATATACGTACTTATAATGAGTAATATGTCAGTACTAAGGAAGCAGAGTTCAAATTCAAGAAAAAAGTATTGTAATTTAATCCCAAATTTTGGAGTAACTGATGATCAATGTGAAGTACAAGATGTTTGCTTAGACTTATTGTGTATATTTATAGCGGAGTAAAGTCATTAAAATTCTGCAAATTAAGGAGTTCTGTATTATATGTTATTAGGAGTTATGTGTATGCGGTTAAATTAAAGGAACATTTAACATCCAATTTGAAAACTCAATGTTATTGCTTACCCAGAATTTCCTTTGAGTACGAAATTAATAAATTTGTACCAATGTTTGTTCCGGTAGGGAATTGTACTTATTCATAATACCTACTTAGTTAATTGGGCAAAAAACGTGCTGTCATTACCGCTTGTGCTTTACTGTTCTAGAGAGCTCAAAAAAAGGTTAAGTGGCCTATTGCACGATGCAGGCGAGGGGCACGTGTGATGCATCGCGACTCGCAACACTCGCGACAGGCAGCGCGGGCGGACCGCAGGGTGAGGGGTGCGCAGTCGTGTGCAGTGGACCACTCCACGTCGCACAAGGTCAAGGAGAATGATTAACAACGAAAATACAGCAAAACAAACGGTGGCGGCGCGGGGTAGGTGCGGGGCCGCGGCGCGCCAGTCAGACCAGCGACGCCGCTCGCATCCGTCGCGTGCACGGCGCCGCTCGCGACGCACTCGAAAATCGATGCACGATCCGCAACCCTCATCATACATATCGTACATCGTAATTACAATCGAATAATTTGATGAGCGACGTCAGAACGGACCTCACGCGCCCTCGCCACCTTTGATTTTGCACGAAATTCGCTCGACGCGATGCGCTACGATTGTCTCTTAACATTCCTATCAAGTTTGTAGTTTGGTTTGCACCGCCGAATTTATTTATCAAGGTATTCTACTGAAAGTACTAAGAAATGAAAAAAAAAATCACCCCGGACTATAATATATTATATATTGGAATTTAAATTAAACACGTGACAGTTTTTTGTGCTACACAAATTTATTGTGAAAGACCCACGTAAAACAATTATAAAATTTCATATTAAGAATATCAAGGATTTAAAGCTATGTAAGTTAACATATTGTAGGTAATGCATGACACCAGTCGTGATACATTCACCAAGATAATAATATCTTACATCGATAAACTTTCATATCGGTAGCATTTAAAGCAATTGTTGTTTATGGAACTAAACACACGCCATTTGATAAAGCCGGTCACTATATCGCTAAATATGTTTTGAGAATCACATTTCATTATAGGTGTAGAAATAAAAGACGTTTGTATTTTTGCTGGTTCGCGCATATAAAGTTGTAATGTTTTTATGCCCTATGTCTTTATCTGACACGACTCGTAAAGAGCGTTGCAAGGTTGCAAGTGTATTGACACCGATATATTGAATACGTTTATCTCAATATTCTATCGCTCTAGCCGCTGCATTTCCATCGATGTGTTATCCCAAATTTGCGAACAAGATAAGGCCGAAGTTCCCTCTTTGATAGTTTGACGTCAAGGTGATGTAACCGGCTGCCGAAAGCGTGCCAAAGCAAGCTCTGATGACCGGGTACCTAGGCAGTCGCATGGCATAAACAATAATAAAGACATGTTTTTCTACGGTGCTGTAGATAAGGTGGACAAAGTTTTTTATGTGAAGGTCCGGCTGCAGATAATATTAATATGACATTCAAAATACAACTGCAATAAACATTTTGCAAAGATAAGATGTTATCAAAAATTGCACTTCTATATTTAAATTTGACAGGAGGAATGTTATTTCCAATGACTTTTCTGACGTTTGTCTTCTTTTTTGCTTGAATGTTAAAAAGTACCTATAATTTTATTCGTCAATGAATGTACATAATACATGAAGCGAGACCACAATAGTCACAGATCAAGCGAGATTTTCGTTCTGCCTCCTTGTTTTACCGATCTCGTAGTTGTGTGGCTACATTATTGATTTTTTAACCTCCTTTAATTGGGTACACTTTCGTCACGTTAATTAATGTCGCTTACAATTTCACTTCGCTTTATCAGCACTTGGCTTTGGTTATGATGCTCCTTCCATTCTGTTGATGTGTCTTTTTAGTATTCTTTCTTCGATAATTTAAAGTTTTTATTTTTTCATGTTTGTTATAAAAAAAAATTCGGTTTGTTTATAATCTTGGTGATAATAATAGTTTTTATAAGTAATTAACATCAATAGTTGTTCGAATAGTACACTATACCGACAAGAGCTCACAGCATGCGTTTGTTATTTTATGAAGCGGTTATCCATGAGTATTGTATCATTGTCAAGGTCTTCTAGTTTATTAGAATTCATTGCCGCCCTCATGCTAACACTCTTTTGGAATACTAATTCGATACTTTACTTTTTGTTAATGTTACATTCGTGTTAACAAGTTTGCTTATTATATAAACAAGAACATTATTTTTAAAAATGCTATTTTTTAAATTTTTGTGGTGACTTATGGTGTATTTAAGTTTCGAGAATAAACGTTTTACGTTTACTTCTACTATGCGCTTTTACTTTGATACGTAGTTGATTTGTAGTTTAAAATGATCAGTTTTTCGGTAGTTTTGTGATAGTTAAGATTGGAAGAACACATTAGTATCTGCACGAAATAATATGCTGTGTGACTGTAATCGTTATCGTTGGAGCCTACTGGCAACCGCGGTCGCCGCGGGCTGCGCAGCGTCACGCCTCGGGAAGCGCTGGTCACGGCCAAGGTCTCGCCGGCGCGCGACGCGCCGCAAGTCATTATGTAATCGTTTGCCAAATGATAAACTTTCGTCTTCCTATCGCTCCCTCCGCACTCGAATTGGATTGGACTAATGGCGACGCCTGTTTCCGACTTCCCGCCCAAACTGGGAACTTCGTAGCGCTTTCGGTCTTACGTTGGTTAGTCGATTTGGTTTGGTGGCTATTTCAATCAAGCTATTGTATACCCGTGTTGAGTCAATGAATATTGCCCTTTTCAAATTTCAAATAAATTTTTCAATAAATTGTCAGTAGTTACTTTAATTAGGAATGCAAAACTGAAAACGGGCCAAGTCTAAGACCTCCTTCCACAAAATTCAGCATATCAAAGTACATCAGCAGCAGTACACTGCGGCCAAGTCTACTCTTTCTTAAGTATAATCTAGTTTATATAGTAGTATAGTTTAGTTCACTTTACTCCTACCTTCATGATCAACACTGCTCTTTAATATGTACAATGTTTCGTATCGTATACTTAATTTAAGTATATTACTAATTACTGAGCTTTCGGTGATGTCATGTGCTATCCGTAACCGGCTATGAAGTTCACCTTGGAGTTGGCAAAACAAAACAAAAGCAGCCCTCGCGAGCATACCATCACATTGGAGCCCTAAAAGTCGAGCTCGAGACGTGTCCCCCAAACTTTTTAAAACGAAAACCTAAAATAGCTATGTATTTTGTCAGATCACTAAAAGGCATGCAGGGGTTCGTAACTGGGAATATTGCTATTGAAATGTTTACTTTCATACAGCTGATTAAAATAGATAAACATATTTGGGACGATATAATTGAATGTAATCAAAATTAATAAATAGGCAGTTTAATAATAGTAGAACTAGAACATAGTAATTTTTATTAAAGTTCTTTCAAAAAAGTATTACAAGAATTAAACATCTAAGAGAAAGACTAAATTAATTTAATATATTAGAGGGAAACCAATTAAAAATTACCTACTTCATAATTATTTAGAATTCCAGATTCATCAGCATCACCCATTTGTCTAAAACTTCGAGCTAGAGCGTAGATAGAGCAAAATGAATCTTCGTACTAACAGAAGCATCTCTCGTACAACGTAAAACCAATTTTACTATTTAGGTCAGTAGGTCTAGCCTTGTTATTGGGTCAAACTACTCTTGAGCTCAAGTTTTTGATTTTTCGCATGTCCTATTTCCCTATTTGTTTATCATTTAATTTTGTTGTATTCATAAAGTTTAACATACAAATATTGTAAAAACTTGCATAATAATATGAAATTTTTATTTTCCTCGGACAAAAATGGCTCTACGTCGGGAGATCAATAAAATAAAGTGCTTTCAACCCAACATGCCACCAACGATGCAAATTAAATTTAAAATGAATGCACCAAGAACCACGCCTTAATTTTTCCTGCATTCTAGCGTGATGACGTTTCTTCAGATAAGGCCTACTGTTTACACACGCTTACACAGTGTGTCGGTTATGTACCAATACATACATGTAATACGTGTGTCTTTGTGTTGAAATTGAAGGAGCGAGAAGCATTGTTTCGGATCAAGTTCCGGTTGCACTCCCCTCCCCCGTGCGTCTGACTCGCCCTGTTCGCCCATCGCAGACTGGCCAGCGAGAATCTCTCAGCGATCTCGTATTAACAAAGTGCAAACAAAAACCACCTGTAGTCGTCGGAGAATCACCAAGGTCGCAGGCCCCCGCGGCGCGCGTCTCTGCGTTCCGTTTACCTATATCTCGCGGCGAGTGCAAGCGTCGCACCGACCCGCGCCTGACTCACCGCGCCCGCTCACCCGCGCGCCCGCGACGCCCGCGTTCCTCGGGTCAAGTCTAGGACGGACGTCTGACTTTGTTGGTTTACTTTTGCATCGCTCTGCGGCCCAGCGAAAATATGGCGCCAATTTGTGACGTCATCGATTGCCCTATCTGCCCCAATCATGAGATCTAGCATGGCCACATGGTATGGTCACGGGAGGTGCCCTATTCGGAAAATCCTACGTCTTACCCGCATGCAGGCCCGCGTGTAAAGGCCAAAATAAGTAGCTAAATTATGTATTTCAATTAAAATATAGTTAAGTTCTACTGACTCGTAAGTTTAGAAAAGAGAAAACGGAATATCTGAGTTTGTAAGCGAAGAGCACGGCAGTGCACGGATGTTTAAATAATTGTTGAACTTTGTGCTGAAAAATTCGGCCGGTAAATTCGTGATATTTTCCCGCGGAACATTTCGATCCAGTTTTGCCCCTAACTACGATTTCTTGTTGTTGTAGGTACGTCATATAATCAGATTGATCATAGTATTTGTTCTGGGCTACCAAATGTGGTGTCATAAAAAGCTGTCCAGTATTGTTACAGGTTTAAATTTACAAACAGAAAGAAACACAAACAACAAAATTATGTTTCCTTGCATTTTATGTGGCTTGAAGTGGCATGGATTGACTGTGACGTGTTAGTTAACTTTATAAAGATTGTGTAAATAAATATAAAGTAAGTAAATATAAAAACTATTATGAAAATGAAAGTGTACATTGACAATGTAGTAAATAGTATATTATGGTGCGCAAGCGTTGCTATTGTCAATGTACTCAATGTTAATTGTGGTTGGCGGGCACGTCGGCTCAAGGTCGCCGCAGATCGATGCCGATAGCTCGGCGCGGGGCTCGCTCGGGCACAAACACAGAAACACTGCAGCGCCATACATCACATGCACGCATTTGCGCGGTTCGCCTCGCGCTTCCAGTCCGATCCGCGCGCGATGAAAGTGAATGAAAGTTACAGCATTCTTCTCTTCACTTAACCGGTGTAGCGCACGTTGCATATTTAGGAATGCGTACATGTGAAATAGAAATTATTTGTCATTGCTAATAGTGAATTGTATTAATATCTATTATTAATGTTCCGTGTCGTAATTAAAATGTTTGCCTTGGTAACTGTGGGTCGTGTGCACAGTAAAAAAAATATTTAAATGTTCATAAATGTCGTATGAATTATCATCACCGGAATAAATAATATAATTTGGTATGTTTTTAAAACTACGGATCGTTTATAAGTTGTGTGTTACTAAAAAAACATGAATATTCATGTATTCAATTAGGTAGATGATAGGCTAATAGATACAAATGCTATCGTATTGTTTCAGATCATTAACATCGCGAAATAATTGATAGGTACCTACCTAATTTTCTTTGTTGATAATAAAGGCTGTAGGTAGAGTCGTGGTCGATTGGTTTCCGCTTAGTCATAGTGGTTTGATTCCTTTTGTCAGTAATCTATACATTACCAAAATCGTAATAAATAATCATTGTCCGTCACTTGATATGAAAATAATGACGTAGGATATTTTTTGTGGCATTGGTGCGTAGATTCTAGTATTCAATCTGTGATAGAGATGTGCGAGATTTTATTTACTAAGTAACTAGTTCAATTTTTATTTAAAATTCTCATTTGTGTAATTTTACTGGTACATATTCTATCTCCCATTTTATAGTATGGGGATTACGCCAGGAATTTAGTTATTAATCAACTTTTATTTAATTTATTTTAAATTAACTACAGAGGTGAAAATATACATATTATTATAGAAAAATATCTAACCAAACGGACAGCAAATTCTTCCTGATATTTTTCCATGTACATTTGTAAAACGCTCAACCATTTTGATATTCTTTGCTAGAAGTATATTTGAATTTCTTACCCAAAGTAGTTAGGATAATTAGTTACTACGTGGTTTGCGGATATTAGAATCTTCGTACAACATGGGGCATTCAATAGGCCTTCACTAAAGCTATCAATTTCATAGATTCAGGGTTGTCAGGGATACGTTGCGTCGTCCGCTTGATTGACACTTTCATTGTGGGCATGGGTATTACCGCTCCGCCGGGTAACATATTAAAACAAGCCATTACTTGTCAATATAATGTCTGTGAATATCCCTGTATTAATCGTTGGGGAAATAACCTTTTATGGACTACTAGAATACAAGTATACAAACAAACTTTACTCATTTATAATATAAGTATAGATAACTCAATTTTAAAATAAATCTGTAATGTTGTGTGGCAGGTTATTGATTATGCCTGTCATCGGTTGCTAGGCAATGCTTTGTTTTGGCAACGAAACAAAGAACTTTTAATGACGCGATTTTTATTACCATGAGTTATAAACATAGAATTTTCTTAAATATACTTACCCTCTATTACTCATAATAATAATAGAGGGTAAGATAATGTAGCTTTCTATCAGAGAATATTTTTTTACAATTGGATCAGTAGTTCCAAAGAAATCCTCCCTACTACATACATACAAACATACAAACTTTTTTATAATATTGGTAAGAACTTATAGATGGAATTTTTGTTTAATTGTTAAAATTGAACCAAATCAAGTTCATTGTAGTCATCGGGTTCATGAATACTTATATTGACACAATTTATCACACACAATTTACAATTTATGTATTATGATATTATACGATAAATTAAAACCTTAACAAATTAATTTAAGACTTCTTGGTGTAGTCAAGTCTAGTAATTGAAGGCACTTATTATATTGTTATCTAAACGGGACGATATGATTCATGTTATACAAAACAAATAAAATAAAATCTGCTAAATAAAACACACACAGACACACACACAGTACTTAATATATATACATTTATTTCAATTTATAGAATATTTGTTAAAAATGTATTTATTGTATTTTATATATAATAAAAGGCTTATATAAATTCCTAAATTTACTATGGATCAGCTTATCGCTGTGTGGGCGGTTCATTTCGTGTCTCAGGCGAGCCATGGTCGGCTATGAATTTCAGAAGGCAATGTTATATTTTCCTAAATGTAATCTTCGGGTAATTAATCACTACGGTTTCGAGTTTCGACGATAGGCAAAGAAGCTAAAATAAGTCATTTTTTTTTATAAACTGGGGTGAGCTCGCGACTTCATCCGCCTGAAATTTCGAAATACAGAACATTCTGAACAGTGAAAATGGGTACCTCCAGACTTTAAGAGCTATAACAAAAATCCGTTTGTGATATTGAAATGAAACAAAAGTAAATGTACCCTCTACAGTCCCTGAAGCGGCTAGAGCGGTCTAGAGCGGCTCTACAAATGGTAAAGTACGTTGTATAGCTGAACTATAATTCATTATATTATTCACTAGTAAGGTACGCTCTCGTAGCGTTTGAAGGCTTTGACTATTAACATTTGCAGACAGAACATTCGAAACAAACGTTTAGAGCTAACGGCATCAGTTTCGCGCAGATGTGTGTGTGACGCTAGTTTACGTGTAAGCTCAAAATGATCGATGATGCATACTTTGACACATTTACAATATTAAGAAAAATATATTGATGCCGTTTTTAAAAGCCGAATGCTCGATCAAGACAAGTATAAAATCTTTGATAGTAGTGTTAACTGGTGCTCGTGCGTTATTTGTTTGTGTGTGTGTGTGGTTTTATTGAACGCGCGTGTGTGGTTGGTTCTCACGAAATCTGATTATCCGATTGTATCCATGGATACTTTCGATACAATGAGATAAAGTTTAAAAAAAAAAACTAATTTTAACAAGATTGATATATAAGGTCCTAGAATAACATCCCTGACCGTGTTTGCGTACAGAACTCACTTCGTACACCAAGCCTTTATGAGTGCCCTTACAAAAAAGGTATCTACATACCTCAATCCTATCATGAACAGCATAATATGAATAATTAACTACACGCTCTATACTTATTTCAATCATTTTAATTTCTCAAGTTAATCAATTAGGGTAATCTAACCAAAACAAACGAGTTTAAGGGCAGGAAACTGTTGTACTAATTTCCCGTAAAATCGAATAAAAACGCTCATAACATTATGCAACAATTCTCAGGAATGATTTTTAATCGAACAATTCTTAGGAACTATGCAATTTATTATATTGCGAATATTTTCAAGTTTATGCAATCAAGTCACTTAAGGCTATTACTGACGCGCCCTGCCGGACGAGAAATCTGGGTTCAAATAATTGCGTAAACTGCGCACAAGTCACGAGTGGGATTACAGGTGGTTTTACGACTGTGTGACGACGTGCATAATAAAATAACATTAATAACATATTTTCGTGGCAGAAGTATCATCGTGTTTATTGGAGTAGCGATTGCGCTTATGAACTTGGAAAATAGAAAACAAAATTTAATTTCGTTTTTTTATTCAGTATAAAATTGCATCTCGTTTTTTTTTTATTAAAATGTGTAGATGGCGTTGATATTCACTCAGTGACATAGCGAAAATTTTAATGGTAGAGGCTAGCGCGGGGTGTTCGGTCCAAGAGTGACGTAAAACTTAATTACAGAAACGCGCCGCAG
>DWLO01001801.1:0-13945 GCA_018245335.1 Dalla quadristriga | reverse complement strand
TAATGGAACTGGTGAGATAGCGATAGTGAGCGCGCGCTCGAAAATAATCAACGAAAGCGCCAAACATCATTTTTTTTTCACAAAGCTATTTTTCTGATACAGATATTTATTTTGGAGTTTTTAGAAAGATGACTTGGGTTAACTCTTATTAATTAAACTTGACTATGGGTTAAAAATATTTCCGTGAACTAATTCGTAAAAATATGTTAGTGGCACAGAAAATAGGAAATGATTAGTCTACTTCATACATATTTCTCTTCGAAATATTTTACGTAATCATGTTTTTTATTACTTAGATCATATAAAGAAACATATGATTAAAAATTAGGTTCATAATCCTATAAATAAAGGAAAATTTGTGGAATTTATAACACTAAAACCGTTGTACCTTAATATGACTAATTGGATTAAAAGACATGAAAAGATTGTTTAAATTGTTGGCCAATTCTAAAGAAATGGTCTATAGTTAACTTTCTTTATAGTTTCTATAGCTATCATTATAATAGTAGTGAAGATAATTTTACATAGATTGGCGAACTTGGGCCAGACTAACGCGAAAATTGAGAATGATTAAGTTTTTCGGGAGGGAACAAAATCATATACGTATCGTCGTCACTCGTACTTATCTGTAATAATTGAGGCTATTGTCCCAAAGACGTATAAAGTATTCATTATTTAAGAATCAAATAATGTTTAGTATTTTAAAAGACAAAATTATATGGTGTTGTTTCCATATTCTTAGCTAGCTTTAGTGCTAATATTTGCTATGATTCTAGGTTTTTTCAAACCTAGTATAACGGAGGTCTTTTTGGCTCGAGTCACTGTGAAGTAAGCGATATTCTTGTAAACAAATTTACTTTTTTAATATTAAGATCGAATAATATTTTTTTCGGACCCAACTTGGTTCTCAGGAGTAGTACCGTGTATATGACCGAACTTCAATGTAACTGGTTTTTCTTAGAGAAGATGTATTAAACGGAAGGTGGAATTCATCTCCTTTTGCTTGCGGCACTTACGTAAAACATTTTGTAGCTTGCACATGTGATTTAACTTACGTTTCACCAATTTCCTTCATTTCAGGCCTCCGTTTTTATTATTGAAATCAATATTAACAAATTATAATAATTTAACTTATCAATGTGTGTCGATAATAAAATATAAACTTATATAGCTGTTAAATATTTCCTGCCTTAAAACTGTGTTATGACGACCGTCTTGAAGTGTTATGAACATTTCTAAATGAATAATTTATATTTAGGTGCTGTGATTCATACTCTTTCTAGTCTGATATTCATTCCAAATGTATTAAATCGAAATATAATTATGTAATATTATGAAATATTTCATTAAGGACAATGGATAACAGGAATCAGACATTCGTGAATCTAGAAAACTGAATATTTGCGTGCGATGCGATTCTCGTGCTGATTAAAAAAGACGTATCAGAAATAATACAGGTTTTTATGTAGGTGCTTTATAATATTACCCCAGTCTAAAAATTCATACCTCTATAGTCTTTAAGCGTTTGATGTTGACGAAAATGACTTGTCACAGAATTTATGATGGTTATAAAATATTTAGGTACCTAAACAAAAGCTAGACAAGAAATAGACATTCTGATGATAAGTTGAATGTGAATAATATGTCATATTTTATAATTGAATTTAATATGGTAGTTGTCAATGCAGTTGAGTATCTTTAAATACCCAACATAAGTAACAACAATGGTCTTAGCTCCCGAAATGTGTTTGTAATCTTTAGTTACTAGCGCGAGAGAGTATAGAGGCACGGATATTTAATTTTAGTCTATGCAATTTAATTAGTTTATTCGACCCGAATTATGAGTTTTACTTTCCAGTAGATGAACGTAAATATCGACTAGCCTTGGTCGACTGTTCAGTACATCATTATTAATATTATCATTATTTTGTTGTTAGTTCGAACGGTTAGTACATAAACCCTAATGAACATGTCAAATTAAAATTACAATTATTGTTCACCAATATTATTGAATATAAATTTAAAAAACCATAATTATTATCAGTCAATATTATTTTCAAATCTAAACAATATTAATTAATAAAATTATATGTAGTGTGCAGCTATGAGAGTTATAAAATATTTTTTATATATTTTATATTTATATATACTGAAGTGAAACCCTATTTCATAATGTCAAAAGTGTTTGGAGTCTGTGACCGTAATCTAACCATTTACAAATTTATCAACCAATTGTAGGAAATCGTCAATCGCTGAACGAACACTGTGTTTCCTCTAAGTACAACAATTTCCCCGCTTCAGCCGAAAAAGTGGTTCCTTCAGTTTCATCGACTTCGTAGTAGTACGATTTAACTTGTCACTTACTATAAATTGGTTCGACAAGTCGGCGGTATGTATTATGCGTGTCTATTGCAGTACAAATGCCACCAAATGCACAAAATTTAGGTTGTGTACATTTTTATAAAATATTGGCATTTATTTTGTTTATGAAAAATCGACAGGAACACAAGCATATAAAATAGAAAAGCCTTTAATGGGCTCAGTCTTGAAATTATTTAGTACACGATTCATACATTATATTAAATATTGAATAAATATCGAATATTCGGTGCGCAGTCGTACTCATCTTATGTATTGGTATTATTTGTTTTAATTTGAATACGTCCATCGTCGAGGACACCATTATTTTTTACATGGTTTCAACTATTCTAATGTTAAATGCTGTTAGTAGTATTTGGCACTTGGCAGTGTTTGAAAATATTTCAGCAAAGTATTACCAAGAACCAAAACATTTAAATAATGACGTAGCCAATAAAGTGTCAATTAAATTGTTACGTGGTAAGATTTTGATGTCCTAACAATTGTAACAATAATTACAGATTTCTAATCGCTACATAACTTTTGGCCAATTTGGTACACAATATACACTAAACGATACAACCGATGTTCATAGAATTTGGTAGAGAGATAGTATGAGTCATGGAGAATGCCATAGGATACTGTTAATTCCGAATATGGATCATAAATTAAACCAGACGAAGGCGCGGGCAACAGCTAGTCAGTATAGAAATTTAAATTATTTGTAATTAATATTTGAAAGGGTACTAAACATGAAAAAGTTTGTCTTAGTACATACATCAATCTTGTAATTAATGTTTTTATTCATTTTAGCCAATGATTTGTACGAAACATCCACATGGTTTTTTATATTTTTTTTAATTTGTCACTAACAATAACTAAGACTTTTGTTTTATTCCTGTTTAAATTAAATAGAAATTTTGTAATATTTGTAGATATCTAATATACGTCAATGTTTTTTTTATCTTTGTAGCACATGGATATAAACTTGTATAGATAATATATTCTCATAGTATTTATAGGTATACTATAACACAAGGCAAGTCATTTAAAATAAAAATAGAAGGTAAGTACTTATTCTGTTACATATATGTGTATTGTTAAGAAATCGGACCGAATACGCATATCTAACGGAGAAATAGCAAATAGTTACGGGTAGGTCTAGAATATATACTTTTTTGGAATAAGTGTATGTTTTTAAAACATATGTTTCATGAGTAACTAAACTCTAACCGTAACGTATGCCTTTTTTCTTGTCAATTTGCCACGTGATAAATGTATTGAAACATTCTTAATTTTAATGAACCAATAATGTATTAATCTATGTTGTTCTCGTGTGGTCTCTGGCACTGGAAATTCAAAAGTAAAACGCATTGTTCATAATATAAATAATTAAAACAAAATTCTCAGCGTTTAATGCTCACAAAATTCTTGTGCGCGTTGGACGGTGATTCGTTGCATTACTTTACACATCATACTATTCGTTGTTACCGTATGTGATGTGCGTATTCAGTAAATATTTCATACAACAACGTACACTATTTACTATAGCTACTTTAAATATTGTTTAGTTTAGATCTTGATCATTCTATGATTAAAACCAATGACCTTTACGTCATTGTTAAAAACTAAACAGTATAAGATACGCTACTCAATTGTTATTGTACATTAAATTTTATCGTCATAAATGTCAATTAACATCAACATTTTACGAGATATTAGTCAACACATTTACTGGATTAAAGTTTCTGAAACATGGCAGGTAGTTTTATAAAGAAATCACTGTCTTCCAATAATTAGTTAACATAATTAATTAAAGTACTTAACTATTTTTTGTAAGCTACAAATACAGAAAAGTATTTAGTAACACATCATAGTAAATAATAATATCAAAATTTTGATCAATATAAATCGTTAATTAAAATCAATTCGTATGTATGTCCCTCTATATATTCATTTCTGCATTGCCCCTCTGTATTTGTAGCAAAAAAGTATTTTTGTACACAGTCATTCAAATAGCTTATGCCCTTTTTGGTTATGACTCCGGTACATAATTATGTACCGGAAATAAAATAATTAAATAACTGAATATTAGCGCACTTATGGATATTTAAAGGTGTCCATAGAAGTCAGGGCATCACGTAATCTGCGTAATTATACGATCTTATGACGATAAAATTATGATTATGACTCCTTGTAATTATTATTACAATTATTATACGCAAAATATTACAATGTTGAAAACCTGTGTACTATTCAAAAATTGAGCTTTTGAAACATTGCCTTGACATAAACATTAAACTGAACGTACATATACTTTTACAGAACCTTTAATTAATTAGCGCTGTGCCTTCACATAATATACATTCTGGCGTTGAAAATATTACCAGCACCTACATTATTTGAATGCCTGCTGTTACTATAATAAGGCTTCACTTCTACGTGTCTACTGTTTTAATTATTTAATACTCAGAATATGTATGTATATTTTCGCCTGTATGATTGTATAATTTTCATTTTTTAATTTATGACTATTGCTGCAGTCGAAGATGTTATTCTGTGAGAATATTTGGGCTGGGAGTAAAACTGTTTCAGGATTTGATAGTCGTTTCGGTTCATTGAAACATTTGGACAGAAACGATATTTCGGCAGAGTTAAAAGGTTATGTGGGTACTATAAGCCATGAGGTTTTATTATTTAGTGCACAAAACATGTGCAATCGACGTTTATGAGTATTGTATGGTGTTTAACTTATGGCTTTCACATTATATTTGTATCCCGTGGACTAAATAAACACCAAATGACTTTCTGTTCAAATGGAAATGAATGTTCATCTACTGTAGCTCTGAATATTTACTGTTTTATGGTATTTGTTATAATATAGCAGATGTACTTATTATACACATGATAATAAAATTGTATTATGTACTGCAGTTGTGAATGTCAAATTAATGACGCCATATGTTGCTAGTCTGTGTTTTAGACAATCTTTAGTTAAATGTTATGCTAATTATACTAACTTTTCTCGCTAGTCTGTCGTTTTATTTTATTTCCCATGTCATTCTTACAATGGTAGAAAGAAATCAGATGCTTTTTTCGTCCACATAACACCTTTGTTGGTATATCAACAATAAACCTTGCTTACCGGGCTTAAAATTGTAGTAGTATATTATCTATGGGCGCCATCATAGCGGATGTCATCTTGATCCTAACTTCATTATACTTTAGCACTGGAAGAGAGCTCGTAATGTCATCTTGAGAGTCTACATGTGGAAAGCTGCTTGAACTGAATGAATGAAATAAATATAAAGGAGGTAACCATTTTATTATTCCAATTTTTTATGACCTTGGACATTATTATACTGCCACTCAACGCAAGCGCAGCCTTTAATACCGTTAACGTCAACGCTAGACCATCTTTCGTAGAATTTCGACTCCCTCTCTCTGCCTATGTAGAATGTGTCTTCTTCATTGACTATCACTTGGACGACGTACGATTCTCCTCCTAAAATATATATATATACATATTAAATTAAAGGTTGGCGGATTAAGTGCGTGTGGCGAGAAAAAAAAACTGAATGATAGCACTGTGACCAGCTTCGTATTACATTTCAAAAACGGAGAAAATCTATGGGTGTACAATAAATGTCTACCTACCAGCCTTGAAAGTGAATCCATAGTTTTTAGGCAATATTTGGTTTTCTCCATGCTGGTACAAATAAAAGTCGCTGGAGTCTATAGACAAAACAGCTTGATCTTTTTTGCGACATAAATACCCGATGGTTAAACTGAAAATAAAATGAACACAACTTCAGTACAGGGTAATAACAAGATGGTATGTAGGTACATAATAATTTAACATTGTTGCAATACCTGTTCGGTGACGCTGTAAAGGCCAGTAGGGCCAACAGCAACTGTCCATTCTAAAAAAGAAATGTTGCAGCCCTTAGTGGCCCACTGCAGGGCTTTTCATCACAACAGAGGAAGTTTGGAGCGTGCTCCACCGCGCTGATCCAATGCGGATTGGTGGATGGGTTCAGTGGTCAACCCGAGTGTCGCAAGTTTTCAGGCCGCTCGAATGCCTACGACAAGGCTACGACTGGTATCTAACGATAACAACCGGTACCGATGGCTTAACGAGCTCACCAAAGCACGGAAGGGTTCATAAAATGTTGCCACTAGCGATCACCCATTCCACTCCGATCCCGAGGCGCTGAACTTTATGTAAGACTAACACAAGCCGCGTCAATAGAAATGTGTAGGTATTTGAAGAACTTACTGTGACATAATAGTGGGTTGGGAGACGCTTCCTACAGCCACGCAGTCCCCATTTTCAAGGAACATGAAGTGATACACGTACCGGTGGAAGTTTTTCCACTCACGTAACGGCCCTGAAAAGTTAAGATTTATTTACTAGCTACAAGTTATGGCGAAGCAGTCACAGCCGTTTCCGTTTTCTGATGCTACCACTTACAATATATGTAATATGTCGAGCTTTACTAAATTACCACCGTGATCATTGAAATCACAAGGAATAAGATTTTGGGCTCTTACTGGAGTTCGAAGTTTAAGCTTGTAGTTTTATTGACTAGTGGCTACGTTATTCAAATTGTTGATACTTCATAAATAAAAGTAAATATGAGGTAGGTAATTTATAAGAACAATAGGATTTATATTACCAAAACTGCGATCTCTAACGCACGGCATATTCACTTCATAAACTTTTCCATCGATGGATATATTGCCTGTGATGAAACCCATTTGTTCATAATGTGTTTGATGGAGTCTGTGAAAACATTTAACAAGAATATATTTACGATCAAAATAACAAAATATAATTTAAGTAAAATAATAGGTACTTATTACGACAGCATAAATAGATGTGGAACTGTACAGCTATAGAACCACAGAACTTAGGCTATAAAACCATAAGAACTGAGTATTTTTATTCTTACGGGGCTTTTCCCGCTTAACCTATCTTATCTATCTATCGCACAGGATCCGTGCATTTTTCGGGATAAAAAGGCCTATGTCACTATCCGACACATTAACTATCTCTATGCCAAAAATCACGTCGATCCGTCGCTCTCTTGTAGCATGAAAGAAGGTCAACCAATAAACACACTTTCAGATTTAGAATATTAGTAAGGATACATGAGGTAATTATCAGATTTTTCTTAAGTCTAGCAATATGTCTAACCAATTTCTTACAGAACTCTGATCAAGTTCTAGTTTGAATATGTCAGTCACCATCCGAGCGAGGTTATAGAAAGCTACACAAGCAAAATAAAGCAGTTTTTACTCTTTTATCAGTTTGAAGTAGTCCGTCGACCACCTTTCCCTGGCCAAGTCGTCAGCCACACTCCGCGGTGACATGTGAGTGTCGTACTCGAAGGGTCCAAAGCTAGCACTCCAAGTTAAGTGGGTCTCAACTTTAACGCGCTTGTCCGGGTCATCTCTATGCCTAAAATGTAGAAATTTGGTCTAGTAGACTTTAGTCAAAGTTGATTACTTTTATCATCTTCGATTTCGACGGTCAACATGTGATAAACGCGCCACATAGCAGTAAAACCGCACTTTGAAACAATGCCATCTGTTGTTAGGAAATCATCACTAGATAATGTCGCGTTATTTAATTATGATTGATGATGTCATGCACGATTGATTTGCATGACATCGTCATCTGAATCAAATTAATTGGGTCAAAAGTAACTACTAATCTTACCAAAAAATAAAATTGGGGTGGGGTGTCTGTTTGTCTGTGACATTAAAATTATGGGAAATAATTAAATGGAACATGCTATTCATCCCACACCAAAACATAGGCAACCGTTTTTAGAATTTTATTTTTGTCTGTCTGTCGGTCTGTCTGCGATTTGTGTCGCGAATATAAATAAAGTTAAATAAAGTAAATGTAGCGAATAATAAGATATTTTTCCTAGCAAAGATTTTTCATCTTCAACTTCGACAAGATGGTGGATAATTCTGAAATTAAGTAAAATCTACTAAGTATTTCGCCAGAACAATACACCTTATTTATGTAATTACGACCACAAGCCATCACTGGCCCACTATTGAGCACGGGTCTCTTCTCAGGGTGAGAAGGGTTTGACCATAGTCCACCATGCTGGCCAACTGCGGATTGGCGGACTTGACAAGCTTTTAAGAACTTTATGAAGAACTCTCAGACATGCACTGGCTTCCTCACAAAGTTTTCCGTCTCGGAAAAATGATGATATTCAATCACTTAAAGCGCGCATAACTTAGAAAAATTATAGGCCTGGTATTTGAACCCCGAGTTCGAGGCCGAAGTCTTAACCACTAGGTTATCACCGCTTGTGTTATGTTATGTTTATGTACTTAGATAAAACTGACTTCATTTCGCCAATGTAGGAAACCACCCATGTTCGCATCGGAATAAAATTGTTGACTGTAATTCCTTGCACGCTGTATTCATTTTCCTGGTATTTGTTTTGTTCGAGATGAGTATCTGGTAGACTCGGTGAAAGAAGAAGATCTTCGCCTTTTACCTGCACGAATAGAAACATTTCTTCATCAAATAAATACTTTAACTACTAAAGGATTTGGGTGTCCATATTTATTTCGAGTGGGTACGCGGCTATAAGTAGTTACTCACGTTGATTCGACGACTGAAACTAGTCGGGCGATCCCAATCAATTAACTTGAATATAGACGCGTACTCACTTGAAATACATAAATACCTACTAATCGATCCAATAAACAAAAGCTTCGCTGTCTAGTCTCCTGCGGAAATAAAAGTAGGTAATGCATGAACATTGCGTACACCAGTTGATTTTTATGTACACCACTACCCATCCGTCTTCCATATGAGTTCTCCACGCTTACGGTTGCCTGGATGAGATCGCCCTTAGCGTAAGACCGCCTATTTTATACATGCTGTTTTTTCTTAATTTGTATAGTGTCCGGGTGTACCTACATTCAAGACAAGTGTTTTGTATTGTATCTTGTAGGAATTGTATTATCAATGCTCACAAAACTAATTACCTTCAGATAAAGAAAAGCATCACATCGGTTGAAAGGTCTCCTTGCTACTCCACAAACGACGGCATCTCCTTGCTTGCTCATTCCATTGAAGTACACACCGTCGATAGACTGAAAAAAATTATCACCACTTACTTTTCGGAGTTATTGCATTATAGTTATCAAATGTCACATGCTTGGACGTCAAATTGGACGACTGTGGCGCGTTGGTCAGTTACTCTGTCTGTTGAGCCGATGGTTCCGGGTTCGATACAGGTTATATTTATTAATCGGCTTAAGATCACATAACCTATGTATGAGATAGGTGTTTGTCACACGATAATGGTTTAATAGTTTCTTTGAAATTCTGAATGAATAGTCAATCGATATAAGGGGACGCAAGCCCAGTTCTTTTCCATACAAAGGTTCCGCCCTATATTTTTAGGAAAACACTTATCACGTAAGGTGAACCGCAAGTATTTTAACCGCGCCTATCTACGAGTTTCGCTGTTGGGAATGCGTACTCTTAATGTGTGTTAACAGCCCATCTGTCTTTACTCTTTCTTGGGCTTGATTAAAGATAAATTTGGGTAGGTACTGGCCACTTAAGAACTGTTGATCGACCTATTTCCTCAATATTAAATAACTTTTTTATTTAGACCATTATCATTGTTAGGCAGTACCTACCTTAGAATAACCTCCAAGATTATACTTCTCTTCCAGATCAGCGTCATAAGTATGCACGTGGACAGTTCCATCATCACTTTCACCCCTTTCCACGGCCAATAGTCGCTTTAAGTAATTTATCAACTGGAATAACGATAAATATTTCGAAATTGATGATTATTGGATTAAAGTAAAATCCGGCACCTATTAATACAACGTTAATTGTTATCATTGAAGTCATTGATAAATCCTACGCTATCTGTTTTAACTGAAGATTTCATAACTTTTATTATGAAAGATATGCAATAAAAACTCAAATTCAGGTAAACTTTTGATGAAATCTTAAGACAGGATTATGCAGGACGGATAAGTCAATAGCAGATGCATCAAATATCCCCAGTATATACCTACCCTAAAATTATACCGTTAAATAGTTCCATGAAATTAACTATATACTTTATATACACCACTAGGCTTTGCCCTCGGATGCGCTGGCGTATAATTCCCATATCTATCCCACAGTCACTCTCTGTCCCATAAACCATCTCTATGCAAAAATCACGTCGATCCGTTGCGGCATGAAAGGACAAACCAACTAACACTTTTTCACACAAGTAAACGCTAACTAGTACCTTATACTAAAATAACATGAGGTATGCTTCAATTTAAATGGTTTGTAATATATTATGTTAATGACATTTATTGACGGTATTGGCTGTTATTTTAATTCATTGTCTAATAAACTGAATAAGTAACATCTTACCTGTTTCACTCTAAGCAGTAGATACATAGCTACGAACTTTAACCAGTATGTTTTGTTTGCTTGCTGGTAAATGCCCATAATCGGGGGTTTATGTTTTTTATTCATAAACCTGAAAATCAATACGAAGGTGCCTGATATAAGCAAGGATATCAGTGGATTAAGCATTTTATTACAAATTAAAATTAGGATGTTACTAATAAGATCTCTTCACTCTTATTACCGAAACACACTGATAGCAATTAATAAAAATGGGAATATTTGGCTATCTTATCTATACGGCTGATTATATATAATTACGTGTTTTCGGTGATCGTTGAAACAGACCGAATACACAAATTTAATAATTGTTTTTTATTCACAAATTAAAATCTACAGTACTTAATTTAAAGCACATGTTTATTATTAAATCGTTTTACAGCTAATTATGGATTGACAGTTTAATGATGATGCTAATTGCAACACTTATTTTTGTAAGTGTTGCTACTAGTATAATCACAGTTTTGTGTGTGATTAGAGTATTTAGCCATGCGTGTGCCTGTGTTCCCTGCGAGCACAGACTATATAGGGATACTACGTATCCTGCGAGATACGAAAGCTTCCATGGGTAATTGCCAGTGCCACTGCCGATTCTGACACACACTGAAAAACTCAATATACGCAACGAATCGTCTTCAGTAACTCCATAGTTTTATAATAATAATTTTTTGTTTATCTTACTAGTCTATTTAGTTTGCTTGATACGCCTTTACGGCTATACCATACAAACGTAGAGGTAGTTTAGAGTCATAAGATGGTCATAGGATAATCCCGTATAAATAAACAGATCCAGAGGGATTCAAAATATCATAAAAACACAGACGAACTTCTTACCGATAACCCATTTAATATATAAAAAAATGTGTAGTAATATGTTATGCTGTTGGTGTACCTCATAACAATAAATAAATAAATAAACAAATAAAACACGTACATAGTTTATTTTAATTAAATTTATTTCCTAAACTTATGAAGATAAAATTTAGAACTGTGGCTGGTCTGCATGATACAACGTGGTAGAAACATTGGGTGTGTTAATATGGATACCTTCGGGTTTTAATTATAACATAATATAGTTAGAAATGCTCAAGTTATTCCGCGGTGGCGAGGAGGTGTTTGTGGACGCACTCTTCTTTGTTTATCAAATGCGTCGTCTTGTTGACGAGTTGCATCAGGGAATTCAAGTTGTTCGACCACTCGTTGAGGCGATCCGACGCATCCATGTTTAGACTGAAATATATTTATAATTTAGCTGTGAAGTACAAGACAAGCAGTAAATATTTATCGTTATTACAGTCATTCATAACAGTCAAATATATTAATTGCCTTCGGTAATAGACAATAGAAAATCTATTGTTTGTGAATCGCACGGCGCTCAAAGTAGGTTCCTCGTGGATGGTGTTACCAGTGGCAAATTTTCATGAGAGCTGAGAAATTCCAACATTTGGTTTGGCCACTAGTTCCTTCATCAATGTGCACTGAGCTGCAATGTGTCCACATTGCTCCAGGCCTTCTCAGTTGCGAGAAAGATGTGCCTTGCAAAGAATCGTCACTCACTTGGAAGTGCATGAAGCCAACAGTGAGGCGTTCGATCTTGGCGAAAACCAAGTCACTTACGAGCGAGCTCAGAACGTTCTAAAAGTACCCATGTGCACAGACAATGGCAGCGCATGTGCCCCACAGTGCATAGATAATGGCAACTTCTGGTGCCCGTTGGCTCACATACATTGGCAGCAGCTGTGCCTTGTGGTGTACATGTACGACAGCTTCTGTGCCCTACAGTGTACATCAATTGATAGCCTCACCTAAAGTGCACGACGCCAGCGGGGCGGTCGATCTTGGCGCGCACCACGTGGCTGACGACGAGCGAGCTCAGCGCGTCCTCAGTCTCCGTCGCGCTCAGCCCGAGCAGTTCGCTCATGCGCTGCAGCGTGATGCGCGTGTAGTAGATCGACATTATGCGGATGTTCTGAAACGATAGTAAATCAAATCAAACCTTTTTATTTCATGCTGAGATAACTGCATACACTTGAGAAACGTCACAACAGAAAGAGAACTAGAATACATTGATAGACAATATGCAATTCGTCACTGATCTAGAAATCACTGACCATTCCCTGTTAGGAGTCCTCTCCCATTTCGCATCTATCACGCTCGCACATTCTAACATTTTTAAAGAATGTAAAAGTCTAGGTGGACTTTTGATAAATGTTATTCGATAACATTGTAGACAATAAAATTAAGGACATTTTAGACATATTTTATATTTCTTAGCCTTGCGCTTTTGAGCAGTCTAAGAACTTCTAAAATTCGACTTGGCATTGGTCAGTTAGGGTCGAATTTCCCTCTATGACAAAATCGAATAAGAAACCCATTACAACATTGTTTATCTTACATGTTCAACTACACGATTTTTGAGATCATTCCAACGCTCCAGTCCCTTTTCTTCCGTGATGTCAAAGTATGGGGTCATCTTCAGCATTTTCTCGTACGTTGAGCATAGTGTATTCCATCTGATGATTTCAGGGTTAATAAATAATCCCAGCAGCTGCCTAGAAACAAAGTAAAGTTTAAAAAGGTTAACATAGTTTAGTTAAACATGATCCTAACATTTACTGTTGACAAATAATAAACAGAACCCATACTGGATTACATTATTGTGATTTGTTATATGCCACCCAATGGGTATGAAATTCCACTACTAGGAATGGTACACTTAGAATAAATAGAATAGAAAACACATTTATTTAGTGAAATAAAATACCGCAACAATATACATCTGACAGTTTCCTAGAACATTGTATGTGGTACAATGGTAGTACAGTACAACAATGTTTAAGGAAATGGGGGCACACTCAGCGTTTGCCGCGGTAAACCACTGGTTTTCAGTGCGACCCTCTTTGTCGGGCAGTTCGGCCTGGCGGTGTACTTACGAATCTCTAAACCAACTTAGCTGGTAATCTGGAAGTATCAACTAGCCGAGTAGGGGAGTTCCTCTCTTGCCAATTTGAAGAACCAAAGCACTCCAAACATTAATGAATAGAGTTCACATGAACGTAGAAAACGTAGAAACGTAGCACCTAATTATTGCGCTTAGAAAAGATAAGGGCTAACACAAAT
>DWLO01001800.1:0-13947 GCA_018245335.1 Dalla quadristriga | reverse complement strand
CTGCGCCTCGGGACCGACCTTGTATGAAAAAAAAACACATTGTAACCTAGTATAACCACGCCTAGGTATTATTTATCCTGTGGCCACGCGGGCCAGGTGCCATACTGTTTAGTATTTTGTACCCTTTGATAACAATATGGAGAAATCTCCGGCGTGCCAGTTTCCTCACAATTTCCTCCATCGCATATATCCACTGCATGTATACTGTACTCTGCATATGCCTGAATTCCCTGCTCGGAGCCAAAATCATCCATCCACTCGGCCATCACCGTTTAAGATAAATAGTACTCAAGATCGATGATTCAAATCCAAAACCAAGCCACATCAATTTGTTTAACGTATTTTACTTCTTCTAGAATTCAAATTGCTCTATAATTGGATGAGTTTCTGTCCTCATGCATTATACTTAAAGCATCCCAAGTTTCAAGAATACTAATAAATGATCCTCACAAAGTACTCTCCCCTCTCCTTTTTCTGTCAAAAATTAAGTATATGTAAACTCAAATACGTCTTAAATGTAATTTTGTTGTCAACAATGATAACGAATTACATTTTTCAAAAGTCTACCTAGACTAGAATTTGCGAGCGACAGAGATGCAAGACGTGATAGGTCTCTTAAGCATCCCAAGTTCATTCGATCCTCAGTACCTCTTATGGTAGCATTGTCACTTAGGAAAATTTTATACATCTAAGACAAGGGAAGTGACATAACATTACAACGCTATTAAGTCGATTGCGCTAAGCCCCAGCTTGCATACAAATCGCGTGCCAGTCGACACTAGAAGTGTGACTCACGGACTGAGACATCTTGATAATGGGAACGAGCGTCCTGCGACTCCCTAATGACTGACTCATGGATAAACACGGCAACTACACATTGCATTGAAGCGCTCAAAGCCGCGTGGTCTGTTACAATCGTCTCAGTCCTCAAGGATAGCGACAGATGAGTTGTTTTATCTCAATATCTCAAACGGTTTTTAGTTATCCCCTTTTCACTGTTCAAAATTTTCTGTACTTCGAGCGTACACGCGGGCGAAGTCACGAGCTCTCTCTAGTAAATAAATAAATACACACTGGGATACTTGCTGAAACTTGGCCTAGCACATTACCGAACACACGATTAAAATAAGTGCAACTCCTGGAGCCATAATTATACGTACAGGGACAAGAGACCACTATTAGAGGTCTCAAGTTTGACGTAAGTTTTAAGGCCTAAACTAGGTCTGAAGCAACTCTGAATTCAACAAGGTCCAATCGTCCAACTATTACAAAATAAGTTTAGAAACAGACTAATCAAATCATCTACCTAAAAAAAAAGTATACCGCTGTCGTGTCCTATGAGAAATCCGCTAAGAAAAATTACTAATCGGTTTCTTCCGCAAGGCAATTAAGAAACGTTTGCGAAAGATTGTGATTTTTTTTTGTTTAGAAAGTATGTGCAGTGCAGATATACTATTAAAGTGCGCTTCAAATGAAAACAAGGTTATGTGAACGTAATGTACAGAGCATTGACCGAGATTTTTATGTTGTTTGCTCGACGAGCGTAACCTTAGATAAACCGTCAGGCGGCAGATTTTATTTATGTATTGAGAAACGATCCAAATATCAACACTTTACGCATCGTCATTGTCATTATCCCAATTACTTGATATCGGCACAATATAATTTATGTTTTAATAAATAAATAAACGCTTTCACACTCACACAGCCGCACTAGAACTCCCTGTGTTGAGGGTGGCGGACATACACAGACAACCAATACAATTTAACGCCCAAGGCTCGAGCACAAATATGTATCTGCCAAATAAATGTTTGCCCCGGTCAGGGATCGAATCCTTGTCAATGAGGGTCACTAACCAAACGTAGGCGTCGTTATGGCTTGAATTTGGTTTTGACGTCAATATTCTTTGGGATCTTCTTCTGACGAAAACCGGAACGTCTGACGATTGCACTATAGACACAATAGGCGAAAGCAGTATCGTAATTTCTTTTTGTCAAAAATTAGGTAAGTGAATGAAAATTAAAATATGTCTAAAATGTCCGTAATTTTATTGTCAACAATGATAATTCTCGCACTCGCACTTTTCAAAAATATACCTATACTTTTACAATCATTGAAGTTAGAATGTGCGAGCGAGAGAGATGCTAAACGTGATAGTCCTCTTTCTTAATAACAATAAGTAGGTAATGTCTGCACAGAAGATAATCGAAAGAGGAAGCTTTTTAAACGAGTATAACGTGACTTGCGTAACATGAGGGAATTAGCAATTCAATCTTAAATTATTGCTATCTACACTAAGTTATTGTTACGTCGAAACCAGTTACGTGACGAAAGCACTAAATTTCAGGTACGCAAATTAACGCGCGGTTTCTTTTCCGCAGCGAAACGGCGCGGCATTCGGTCGATGTGGTCTGATGCGTTTTGAAGTTATGAAATAATTTAATTTTGAATTGAGTGAACCGAACTCCTTCGTCAGCCGAAACCGGGACTCACAGCTCGTCAGTTGTTTCAAACAGATACATTTTACATAGTACCATGTCTCAGTTTGTACACTGCAAACCACAGCTATAGAAAGTAATTGTTATGTATGTTACTATTGTAATGTGATTTTTTTATAATATTTGATCTTATATTGGAATATATCCTCCGCAAAACGGTTCGCGCAATCTTTATTGCCGCGCACGCGACAGCTATAGGATGAGCTTCAGTCTGACGTATTCTTAGTGGACTATGACATCAGGTTCTTCAAAGTGGCGCAAAAAGGGCCAGCGACGCATTGGCAACTCCTCTGATGTTGCTCGTGTCCATAGGCGGCGGTGACCACTTGCCATCAGGTGGTCCGTCTGCCAGTTCGTTGAGCAACAATTTATATTTAAAAAAAAAAGCACTCACAGCTATAGCGTCCAATTCGTCGTGGGGCAGCCGGCACAATATCTGATACTCCATGCCGCCGGATTTCAGCCCTGCGACGTAAAGGGCGTAGTCGGTGATGAATACCAAAAGCGGGTTCCAGGAACCATCCTCCATGCTGTATGGCGACTGCACTTTCATCATCTAAGAAAAGTTTTATGTTACTTTTATTATCTAAGAAAAGTGTTATATTGTTTTCATTAGCTAAAAAAGTCGTAATGTTTCCTTCATCGACTAAAAAAAATCTTATATTATACCTTTTCTATGCCTAGTGTACTTAGATTAGACACTTTACAACAGAACTTACAATCAGTCTTGCAAGCTAACATAAGCCAATTTCTCGCACTATAAAAGTATATCATTCTTGGGTTTATACAAAATCACATCAATCCGTTGCCCCCCGAACCAACAAACAATCTCGCATTTATATTATTAGTTAAGAGTTGTAATGATAAAACATATTTACCCTATTCAGTGTCTCGTTGGGGTACGAGAATATTTGCAATCGAAGTTTCTCGCTGCATTCAATTGCAACATTGTCTTCAAAACTGTCAAAGTATGATGGCTCGTCCGCAGTTAGCAGTCTCACTGAAAGCCTTTTATTCTCAATCACCTCTTTGTCGATGAGACGGGACATTCTCTCGGCGGAAACTCGGAATGTCTCTGACACATCTTTAAATGGATATATAATACTCGGAAAGTGTTTCTCCATTCTCAGTTTGAATTGGAAGAATTTATTGTTCTTTATTTTCAGCTCAAGGTCCTTTCTTTGGCAAACGTTCTTTAAATATCTGTTTAAAAGTGCAGATTTGTTGGATTGCAGCTTTTGGTTGGCAGGACTGTCGAAAAATTCGTCATTGAAATCGTCGGCGCCCTTCAGAGTCGAATTATCCGTGTTCGAACAGTTATCGCTGTTGTTGCCTTGAGGAGTTTCGTCTACCGACTTTTGGATAGTAGATGCCGATTTGCGACTGTACCTGTTGACGTTTTGCTTTTTAGGCGATGACAAATGCTTTGATATTCCATTTTTCTGTTCACTTTCTTCTTGGATATTCTTACTAAATTGCCTCTTTGGCGTAGAGGTCCTGCTTGAACTGTCTCCGTCAGCTATTTGCTTTGAATTTGCCTCTATTTCATTGAGGTCCATTTTACTTGAACTAGATAAAAGTTCTTGCACTGGTGTACTTTCAGGTATAGGGACAAAAGATTCCTTTGGCGCATCAAAAGCAGTTTGGAATGTATCATGAACATAGCTGTAAGAGACCCCTTTGTGCTCGTACACAGTACTCTCGCAGTTAACAACATATTTACTCAAGGGAGGAAAAGCATCTGCTTTATTGACAAGAGTTTTATCATGTTGTGCTTTCATATTAAGTGTAAGTTTGTGTCTAGGTGACCCTTCATTGGGTGTTCTGTCACCAGTTACAGTTTTGGATGTTGACATAACATCTTTAGGCTTTTCTGTTTCAGGCTGCTGGTTAAGATTAATTTCAACAAAATCATCTTCATCGTCAATTTGGAATCCAGAATCTAAGCTTTTAGACAGCTTCTTATTCTGATTGACATCACAAGGCAATGCTTCTACAACATTATTCAACTCCAAACTTGATTCTGGCAGGCCTTTTTCAGGTGTGAAATTGAAATTGAAATTTTTATAGAAATTCTTTAGAGAATCCATAATGTTGTTAGCATCCAACAAGCTCAACACTTTGTTATTCTGTTTCCTCTCTTCAACAACATTGGTTGTGATATATCTTTTCTTTTTCAAAACAGATTTCACAGTGCATGTACTTTGTGAAACTTCGAGAGGTTTCTTCATGCGATCATGGGACTGATCAATGTCTGCTTCAGAGAAGTAAGTTTTTCGCATAAATGCAACATGCCCATTATCAAAACCATCACAAGAGTAAGATTTTTGAGTCTTGTCACATTTTCTGTGCATAACTGAATTTTCAACTTTATTAGAGTTAGACGAAGATGAGTCACTAGATGATGACTCCGAATCACAGCTGAAGTTTGAATCAGAACTGTTGGAGTCACAGTTATAAAGCTTTCCATTTGAATTATTTTCATTGTTGTTATCTTTGTCTTTGTTGCTGTTATTTTGATTTTTCCGATAATCCTGACAATACTCAAATATGCCACTTCTGTCATGTTTAGAATCACCATACGTGAGTATGTCTGACATTGTTTGCTGAGCAACATCTGCTGCATATTTAGGAGACCGGTCCCCTGAAGCACACCATGAAAACCTATCAGTCACTATGTTATTTTTTTTCCTAAACCTATCACAATATGAGCTATCTGGACCATAGGAAACAAATCCTCTCTCTATATGTATATTGTCTGTCCTTGTATTGTTCAATATATCTTCATGGAATGACACCCTTTTCTTCTGAGAGCTCGGCCCACTTTGGGACTTTTTTCTACACCTCCTTCTGTAGACAATATCCTCAGATAAGGATTTCTTTGGCTCACCAGTCCTCAAAACAGGTTTCTTCCCTTCTTCTGTGCACACTTTTTCACTCTCTAATGCCTTTAACACAACATCTGGCAAGTTTTCATACACAGTTTGCTTTTTACTAGTTTCAACTAGAAGTTCAGGGACCATATCATCCTGTACTTCCATGTTTTGATTGTCTATATCGCTGCGAGTCATGAAGCTACTTGTCGTACTTTTAATCATTTCTTGAGATCCCGAGGGCGCTGCATCGTACTGACTGTCGCATGTCAGTTCTTCGGCTCCTATGAGGCTATGCGACATGAGCGCTTGGCTCGTAGATTCTGAGGCTTCACTGTCCAAACACAAAACACCTGAGTCGCCAGGAGTATCAGCTAAACTACTCGTAGTGCTGGACATCAAGTGGGCATTGGCCTGCAGGCTCAGCTCCGTAGGCTTTCCTGCCCCATCATCCACGTTCTCCATCTTCATATACTGGAATAAATCTTCGCCTCCTCTTGGAACCGCTGTCGCAACAATAGTGTCGTCAGTTTTATTACGACGTTTGATTTTATCGATCTCATTGCCTTTTATTTCAGTAGCCTTGTCGACGGACATCGTGATTTCTGAGGTCTAGCCTACGTTTATAAATTTTCACTGTACAATTCCTTTTAAGTTAACAATAACTCTTTAATTAATGCAACCATTTTGGTACATTTAGAAAATGATTCACACATAAATACGGGACACAACAAGACGAACACAAAGCAGCCATTTGTAAAGTTTTGACATTTTTTACTCTATTATTCTGGTGAGTCTATGGATCGATCTATATGAGTTTGACATTTTAATTTAGTTCTCCGACTTTTCCTGTAAAGTAGGTATGTAAAGATAACATAAGACAGACAGTCTGAAGGGGTCTTATCAAGACATTTTTAACAAGTTTTTTCTACTTTAAAACGTCGTTGATATACGTATAGTCTTAGGTTTCGATACATAGACGCAGTGATGCGCACGGAGCATGTCTGAGACTTAAGTCCCTTATCTCCAAGATTCCATAAGTGGTGGATTGAAAAAATTTAATCTGTGTGTCTATGAATTACCTTATTTATTAATCTGTGATTTTTCGAACAACTGTCAGAGGTTCTGTCATTTGTCTGTCTGACTGACGAGTGACGCCTGACGTAAATATTTAAAATAAAAGTGTTGGTTGAGTTGAGGTTAGAGAGTTACAGGCATTTTACAGGTGTTTTCAAAGAAACTTTTCATATATGTAATTAATTACTTCGGTTATTATAATGGAACTTCTACAGAGAACTGTTTTTCTTGGTTTCGTGTTATATTTGTGTGCAAATAACTGTGACAGTGCAAAAATTAACACACCGAGAGTGCTCCTACCATGGTTTAAAAATTTGTATGTAAATTTCACGTTTGAAATAATTGAAGGTGGCTGTTATACTTGGTAAGTGTTATTTTAGATTATGCATATTGCTGTTACATACTTTGTTTGTTAAATTGAGTTCGTTTTACAGGAGTTTATCTCGAGATGACATCATCGATATTGAGCCTCTTTACGAAGATACTTGGGGCCACTGCTCTCGAGCTGCGCGTGTTTCTGTGTCAAAAACATGTGCACCACCTGGTTCTGTCATAATACTGGCCGAAGAAGTTGACACCGGCGAAGTAAGGGCGGTTTTTAGAATTGGCGGGAATTTATTTGGTCTATTTATATCTCCATATTTTACTAGCATAAAACAATATTAACCACTTATTGACTGGTCATATTACATAATATATTTCCAATGATACCTTCACTGTGTAAATTTGTGATTTTATTTGGGCTGCGGGACATGATTGTGCATAATATTATGTTAAATAAATGATCATACCATGGCATTAGCAAATGGCACTGCTTTCCAAAGCTGGTCACAGAAAGTAGACTTGTGTGCTAGTAAAACTATACTACATGTATTATTGTAGTATTAGCATTTTACATAGATTCTGTCTGTCTAAATTTTTTTACATTTGTCTTACATACTTACATTAAAATAAACGTTTAAAAAAAAAAGGTATATTCCAAGCTCAATCAACCCCATAGCCAAGTTGGCTATCTGGCTATTGCCAGTAGTATTGGCGATGCAAATAATTTAAGTGAAGAGCTGTGATTTGTACATGTTCTAACTGTGTATGTTTATTCCAGATCTTGCGTGGAGATGTAGACATAGATAGAATCAGCTCTTTGAAAGTCATGAGTACAACTTGGAAGCTGGACTTGGAAGAAGCACCAGAGGCATTTGAAGTTATTGGCTATGATGATCAAGGTATCTTATTATCTTCATAACCTTTCAAATATGTGCCGATTCCAGTATTAGATATAATAACTTGTTCAATTCGTAATGATCAATCAGTAGACGAATAAAAGCCACCATCATAGCTTGCAGGCTTAGCCAGCCGAAGTGGGAGTGGGCATAGTCATTTGATGGACTTTTAACCAACCAAATAAATTGTCTTGTGTTATATTGTCTTGTGGTGTATGTGACGTGTAATAAACACATTTTTCTTTCTTTCTTCTTTCAATGGTGAAAAAAGTAAATAAGTATTTTGCATTTTTACAGGAAACAAGTTTTCCACTTTGGAAGGTGTCAGTTTCAAATGGACCATAGAGAATGTAGGTGATGACTACGGAGAAGATCTTCTAGTAAAGTGAGTTGCAAAGTTAATAGTGCCAAGCCAAAATGGAATGGTGCAAATTTGGAGTTTTGGTTTTGGTTTTGCAAACAATTTTACTTAAAATGTCATATTTTTGTATTGCATCCGTTTCAGATTTTTAATTCTGATAATATATCTTATAATGTTTGTTATTGTATTGTCATTTTCAGCCTAGTCTATTGGCGTGACACAGACTATGAAGCACCCCGAGGCGTCGCAGAGCTAGAGGCAACTGGCATTCGGTCCCACTCTGTCCTCCTATACGGACAGGCGCTGGGGGAGTGCCGCGTGTTTGTGTGTCTTGAGGATATCTGCACAGATTTTAACTTGAGGGTCGTGGCTAGTGTCGTTTTAACTCCAGCCACGGCTTTCATTGCTCCCGGAGATAGCTTAAGATACAGGTAATCTAATTATTACACAATATTGAACACTTTGGTTAGCATGTTTATTGATCTGTGCAACATTCATTGTCCTCTTTTTCAGATAATGTTTAATTGTTAGCGATACTATACACTATAACTTTTTCAACTTAAATCATTGGTTCAGTGGTGTCATACTCTCTATACCATTATAGTTGTGATTAGAGTCCTTAGTGGTGCTCTATTTGGTTCTTATTATGGATGAAATGCTTGTTACAGGGTCGTGAGAGTGAGAGCCGGGCGTCTCACTGTACAAGATGTAGCAGACACTCTATACGCAATGAAAGTACCAGACACGGGAGTGGCTATTCTTGAGGACACAATCAGCTTAGTTAAGGCTACAGAACTGGGCACCACCCCCGTATATCTAATTTCAGGCATGACACAGGTTGCCTCTGCATCGTTGACTGTGGTCGAACCACATACTGTTCGCGTGACTCTAAGGCCTTCCAATTTAGTTATACACGGTGAAGAGTTCTCTATTCACAGTGTAGTGTTTGACAAGAACGGTCACGCACTAACAGCGGGTCATGAGATGTTGATTAGACTGTCAGTGGACGGTGAAGCCGGTGTGGATCTGTTACGGTCGACAGAGAACGGGACAATAACTGAAGCGATGGCACACAGCTCCGGGCCTTTCACTGTTACAGCGAGGTTGTATTCCATGGCTGGCAAGACATTGACGAAGAAGGCGAGTTTTTATACTCATTGTGTCATACAGAAAATTTACAATTCATTAAAAGCATTTAAACATCCTTTGTTTTACATGCAAGACAAGTACCCATTGTATTAATAATATGTGAAGTAATAATAATATTGTTTTTATGTTTATAGATTGAAGGTCAAACATCTGGAGTGGCTGTAGAACCTTTGGAAATTGTTCCACCAGAGTTGTTTGTAGCATGGACAGATAACGCAGAGTAAGTTTGTAAAAAAAAAACCGTTAAAGAGACGTTAGGTCTTAGCATAAATAGTCAGCTTCACTTATGAATGAAGAATTAAAAAGAATATTTTACACCTAAGGGTGGATGTTCTTCAAATACTTTTTTAACATATGATACTTTCTACTAGGAGCCTACCTGTAAAATTTTCAGATTTAGATTTAATTGCTTCTGAGATTTCATGATTAGTGAGTGCATGAGTGAAAAAATTTAATATACTTTTACTTACAACTTTGCAGGGATATCTCACTCAAACACCGCGGAGGCGGTGAAGAGCCAGTGACGTGGTCTGAGAGTGAGATGGGACGTAGTACTCTCTCGCTCTCTCCCTCGGGGGTGGTAGCTATACGCGGGACGGGATCGTTAGACGTGCGGGTGCATTTGACTAAGTACTCCTACGTCAACGCTCAGGGCAAGTGAGTATTTGAATTTACTCTATTTATGAAATATTAAGACTTCGGCCTCTTGCTTGGGAGGTCCGGAGTTCGAATCCCAAGTACGCACCTATGACTTTTCTAAGTTATGTGCGGTGCGGCGGCTTTCGGTGAAGGAAAACATCGTAAGGAAACCTGCATGCCTGAGAGTTCTCCATAACGTGTGAAGTCTGCCAATCCGCACTTGGTCAGCGCGGTGGAGTATGGCCATACTATTCTCACCATGAGAGTAGACCGCGTTCAATAGTGGGCGGGTGATGGGTTGTGATGATGAATAAATGTTTCCAGAGTGTGGTCCGTCCCGCCCGAGTACGTCCGTGTATCGACATCTGGGCACGCGCGCGTTGGGCGTGCGCATCACTTGCACGTTGCGCTGACAGCCGCCCATCCCACTACTGGGGAACTGTATAACTTCCACACGTGAGTATCGAGTATGTTTTGTATGAAGGATAGGATTGGCCTGTCTCGTCAGAGTACGCCCGAGTACCGATAAACCGGCTCGCGTCACGGACTTCCTATTGTGTCTACGATTCCGGTATTCAATTGGTTAATAGGCAAATTATGTGATTTAATCTGTTTTGACAGCTGTAAAGGGTTTCGTCTACGAATTGGTCGCGAAAAATATATTCTACAAATAAATCTTTGTATACGTAAATATTTTATTATTACTGATTTGTTAAAACTATTTTACCTATGAGAATGAATAAAAAAAAAATAAGTATGACGGGTTCAGTTTTGTGACTTTAAATTTTGATTATAGTTGTACGTTTGATTAGGATGATATGTATGGTGTTATCTTTTTAATATTGCTTTCATGTCTATATAACGAGTTAGTGACCTATCGATGATATTTCCAGATGTAATTGCCGGCCCTTCACAGTGACTTTACTGGAGGGTCCGGAGCCTAACAATGTGACGGCCGTCCCTGGGGCAACACCGACTGGTTAGTAACGAAACAAACACCTATCAAGTGATAGCCCACACATTATATAAAATACACTAAACATCATAATATAATCATAAGGGTTCCATTTAGAGGTGTTGGTGTGAACAAAGCTCTTAATTTTAATCCAATTTGAATGAATTTTGTTATTAAGTTATTTATTGCCTAACTATAATCCGTTTTGAAGAAGCTGTGGCTACCTCTAATTGGTATGTAGTATGTAAGATTAGTGTGTGTACTTTCCGTGGGGGTGTAAGGGGCACTAACCAACACCTTTCAGCGCCCAAGCCAACCTTACCGGCCCGTGGTAACCCAAATAATTTAAATTAAATTAAACGTTTACAAATTGGATAATTGTAAATATATTTCAGATCATATAGTTTGGCGTCAGAGGCCACTTAAGACCGCTGCATGCTCGTATGCTTCTAAGTTTACATAATAAATCGTGGTACTTATAGAAGGCGCCTGCTGCGTGCTAGAAGCTTGGTGGAGCTCTCGGGGAGTCGCCTCGCTGCGGATATCGCTGGGGCGTGCCGGCGACACCGCGCGGGTCGCGGTCAGCGCCGCGCCCTCGCTGCGCTGGCCGGCGCACGCCGCAGCTCTAGTGGGCGCCACGCTGCCGGTGAGTACACAGAGCGCCAGTGGGCTCGGTGGAGTTCTCGAGGCGTTGCCTCGCTGCGGATATAGCTGACTGACTTATAAAATAACTGTTATAAGGCCCAGGGGCATCATAGAGAGAGAATCCATCCATCCGTAATCTATAGAGAGTGAGTCTGAATCCAATAGTCTGCTGGTACAAAATCCGGCTCGATCCACTAATGAGGCCCCAGGAGAGTGATATAGAGTAGACTTGTAATATTACTCTATTATTCTTTTACACTGTTCCAATTCTGTGAAATTACACTGAGTACGTACTTGAGAAGATTGTGAGCTGATACAAAATGTATTCTCGAGATACGATTAGTATTTATTATTCGCTGGGGTTTATAAAGTATTTCATCTGATTTGGGCCACGTTGCGGACAGCTGGAACAACACATCCAAAAATTGTATTTATTCAAGATTCTATTGCACAAGTGTATTTATAACCATTCTCTCAATGCTGTCACTCATTTGATACATATATTATTATTCTTCAAAACTATTTGCTATGAACACAGATAAGGTATAGTAGTATCCTCAATAGAAAATGCCATATCTCATATAATGTTAAACCCAGGCTCAGGGTTCCTTGAAAAGTAGCTGATCTACATTGAAATGAAAATCAATATACTCGCAGGTGATAGCCGAAGGTGAATCCCTGTCTGCGCAGTGGAGCGAGGGCCGCGTCGGCGAGCTGGGCGCGCGCGACGGGCCCGCCCCGCACCGATACCCCGACGCGCAACTCTTCACCTTCAAATGTAAAAGGGTATGTATTTTTTCGCAGTTAGTGCGGCGAGTGTCAATCGTAGCTGATTGACAAGGTTAGCCACGCCGTTCGGCCGGCAGTTGAATGGGTGACCGATAGGACTAAACATTTTTGAGCGCTTCCGTGCTTCTAAGGGGCGTTAAGCTTTGGTCTCTTGATCGAAAAGCGCAACGCTGCCGTAAGCCGCTCCAACGCAGCGTCATGACAGTTTTGTCTGTGCGGAGAAGCGTTCAGTTGATTTTGCAGCAGCTACCAAAGTAGACGTCATCCATGTCGACCCGTGACGCACACCGCAGCGTAGGAACGAACAAGACGCGCTGCGCGAAGTACCCGCTCCCCGCTTCCTCGCACCGCTGACGCATACTGCGAGGGAACAAAAGACCATTCTAGACGTTTTAAATGCGATTGCCTGTCCGACACAACATACCGCATACCGCAGCGTTGTGCGTGCCGATCAAGAGACCAAATAATTCTTTCTTTTAGCTAAGTAAGTAACTTACAGTAATTTATTAAGACGCGCCCACGTATCAGATCTAAAGTAGTCGGGCGTTTCCGATAAATGAAAGTGAATGAACCCGCTTACCTAGCTCTAATGAATATCATCCATCAGCCTTTAAAAGTCCACTGCTGGACATAGGCCTCCCCTAATTGGCGCCACTCGGCCCGGTTCCCGCTGTCTTCCTCAGGCCATCAGCCAGGTTGGAGGGCGACTTGTGCTTTTTCTTCCGATTCGTGGTCTCCATTCGAGGACCTTTCTTCCATATCGGATATCAGTCCTTCTAACGACGTAAATGAATACACTTACGTGCAATTACGATTCCTTACTTTTTTTCTTGCTTGCCAACCCGTTTAGAAAGGGGACGCCCGCATGGCGGTGTTGTCGCAAGCGGAGGACGGACGCGAGGCGGCGGAGTTCGAGACGTCGTGCGCGTCGCACGTGACCCGGCTGCGGCTGGAGCCCCCGGAAACGCACGCCAACTGCTCCGCGGGACCCAAGTAGATAATATTAATATTTTTTTATTTCAGTCATACACATTGCTTACGGTAAACACTTTGGGATGTTTAGAGCGGAAAAGAACTTACCAAAAGGCCTGGTATTTGTGGAAAACTGTCTATAATTCCTGATTTCAATCTAACACGTCTTTCGTCTTGAGGGTTCGTAGGAGATATCATGTTATTTTGACTGGCTGTCCCGCACTCGCTTCATCACCGAGGCACCATTGCCGAATCGCATGATTGTCTGAAAATTGTATTGTATGCGGATGAATAAATGAATTTAAAATACTTATTCGCTACACAGATTATGGCTACGTCCCGGACAAGAGGTGACAGTGAAGGTGGCGCTATACGACGCGGTTGGGAGGGAGCTGCTGGACGAGCGTGGCCCGCAGGTGGCGTGGGAGGCCACGCCCGCTCACCCCGCGGTGCAGTTCAGAACCACCGACAGACTGTTCGTCGAGATGAACCAAGAGTACGCCCCTGTTCCCGTGCCGCATAAATATTATCAGGTTACTCAATGAATACTTGTTGCTTGTTCGTGACTACTATCGAGAGTCCCATCATCACACCGAATAATATGTAATGAATGTATTTAGGTATGTGTATTTATGTATGTAGATATATGTATGTATTTATGTACTTATAATATGTATGTCTTATGTATATATGTATGCATGCAGGTATGTATGTATATATGTCAATATGATAGTATTTAGTTTTAGTATATTAATCTCAAACGTTCAG
>DWLO01001799.1:0-13948 GCA_018245335.1 Dalla quadristriga | reverse complement strand
GATCGATAACAAATGCTTACACACTCACACCCCCACACTAGGAATCCCTGTTGCGGGAGGGGGACACCATACAGAAAACAACACAGTTTTGCACACCGAAGACCAAATATTAATCTGCCAAAAAAATGTTTGCCCCAACCGGGGATGGAACCCGTCGGGTTCACTAACCAACGCTCCACGGGGTCAGTATAAAAATTAAATATTCTGTTATTAACCTCATAATAATAAGTTACATGTATTTTGACCTTTATAATAGAAATTTTATAAAAAGTATATAGAAATATGTTTGTATGTATACAGGTAAAATTGTTAAAAACCAATAACATTTAAATGTTTCCCAAACTCGTTTTAGTATCTTTAGTTCTACCATCCACTGCCGCCCATGGACATCTGTGACTAACCTTGAATAGATTGTACGAAGGACTGTGAGATAGTTATTCCTGTTGTATTTGCACATAATAACATCTGTGATCATCTTACCTGATCCATCCCGCCTGCCCGTGGTAGGTGTCAGTAAGATAGTGCCCCTTCACAGCCTCGACTCCTTCGTGATACACCACAGCAAACAGCTTGTACAGGCGTTGTTTGGTTGTGTACTTTGAAGACATAATTTCTGTAATGTTAAATGATTTTATTTTAAGTTTTGAAATCATGCGATACCAGTAGAATGGTGAAGACTTATTTGCATACTCAGACTGTGTTGTCCTCATTAAAGCAACTATTTAGTATCACTTTCAGAGACGAAAAATATGGTACATCATCGTAAATTCCGAATTTGTTATTTTTATTAATATTAATAATAACAATAATATCCCACTGGATGGATTATGAAACCAAAAAACAGATTTAGTACAACAAGAAATATGTTAATACATACTTGGATCAATCTTCAAGTCAATAGGGAAGTCAATGTTCTTGACGATCTTTGCAGTGTGCCCTTCAGAGTCCAACTGGAAGCACTTGAGGTGAAGCAGCAGGACCACCGGCAACTGCTCCAGCGACAGTTGCTGCCAAGCATCAGATACGCCTTCCAGCGTATCCTTGCCAGCCAGTAGCTCTAATGCGTCTTTCACTGTTGTAGAACGCTGTAAATAAAAGAATTGAAGGTCAATGAAATGCGTTTACGATGGCCAAGAGCCACTATATACCAGTTTTCTCAGTATGTGTTGTCCTCATTAAAGCGATATTAATTGGTATCACTTTCAGAGACGAAAAATATATTACATCACAGTAAATATGTTGTCACGAAAAAACAATAGTGCAGTAAACACAGAATATTTGGCCGGGGAGCGTGCTCGGGACCTATAGCTTGACAGTCAGGGCCACTGACAAACTTGCACAATCGTCAATAATCAAGATAGTAATTTTTTATTTTGAATTAGCCATTACATCAGATCCTAGATACATTAGTGTTATCATCATCAACCCATACACACGTGATACGAACACTAGTCGCCTTTTCGGAACAGCAGACTACAAACTGTAGCATGCAACATTTTAGGTAAGGTAGTCTCCGCAGACGCAAGACTAAGGTTGCATGACCGATGACGGCATGGACAAAGCGTTTTAATTAGCCTTAGCGTTTATTCTTTTCGCATCGCACATTCTAACATTTTTACGAAAATGCAATGCAAGCGAAAACAGTTCTCGCCATATTTCCGTAATTGGATTGTCATGAAAGTTGATAGGTCAAATTTTTACACGAGACCATCTTAGTACTCAAGGGTAGCAACGCATCTGTGGCCAGCTTCGAACAGGACAATTACTAACCACTACTAACAGGACTATCATTAAAACACTGTCTAACAGGACTTAGTCCTTATACTAACGAATACCGACCAACTAACATTCCTATTAACATATCATAATAACATCCTCAGTTCATTTTACTGTCCCGTTTGAGGTTTATCACAGATGTCATGGGCGGCAGCGGATGGGTGGAGCTGCTATCTTTATCACATAAAGAAAGTGCGAGCGAGAGGGATGCGAAACGAATGTCGTGTTCACCTCAATATCCAGCTGCAGCGTAAAGAACGGTTGCACGGCGTCAGTGACGTCATGGTGTGGCGCGCGGTGTAGCCGCAGACGCGTGCGGCCGCGGAATATGTCCGCGACGGGCGTGCGACGCGCGGCCCAACGGCGCTCCACCGCACCACGGTTGCGCGGGCCCATCACCTGGAAATGTGAGTTTAGGTTACACAACAATATACAAGAAGTCCACAAGTACCGACCTAAAAAAGTCTCGAGTTATGTCGTACGAACAAAGGAAGAAACACAATTTAAAAAAAGTATATATAGAAGAAAACCTATGGCTCTACAAACTTGACTGCAAATGGTCGACGGCTGTTGATGCTGTGCAACCGCAGTAAACGGCAGCCGTCGACGTCACCTCTGCTACGTTTGACTCACAAACATCGAGGACTTTTTACTTTAGTACTTTTGTACTTTAAGATAATTTTGCTAGTCAAATGCAAAATACTAACATGATACTTAATTGTTTAAATGACTTTTTTAGTAAAAGGAATTTTTTGAAAGCATTGTACATCACGAACCTCTAACATACGATATGCCCTCAACCCTGATATGCACGGAAATTAATTAACATCCTTACCTTCCATTCGTCATCATCGTCATCTTCCTCGAGGGGTGGCTCTTGTGCAACCACACCATTTGGCCGAGCAACTGGCTCTTTAGGCTCTTCAGGCTCAACCAACTTCATAAGCTGAAAAGGATAGAAAAAACAGTGATGAAATTGGAAGCAGCTGCCAGAAATCAAAAGGCCTTTTGAAATGGTTCAATTTCGGATGCAAAATTATGTTAGCCACATAATATAGTTAAAAGATCAAAGCACTAGTACGGTGAAATTTTTTTATTGGAAAGAAGTAACATTCAAATACAGATTTATCTCGTAGTTCCCACTAACGATAGACAGATAACGTGTTGTGGGTACCTACACTTTTCCAAACGTTGCTTTCAACTGACGTTAGTAAATTATCAACCCGGCCATGGTTGAACATTCGATGGGTTTGCTAATTGCAAAAACTTCATGAGCACTTCCGTGCTAGAGGGTGCATTAACTTACAGTTCTATCTCAAACGGTATTTTAGTAATAGACCTTACGAGTCTGTACCCCCTTCAAATGTTTAAAATTGTATGTATTTGGCGAAGTCGCGACCTTTCTCTAGTCCAAAAAATATATATACAAACCTCAAGCATCTCGTCATTGAGCGAGTTGAGCAGGCAGCCGAGGAACTCCTCGGCGTCCTCTTGCCGGGCCTCCTGCGAACCGGGAAACGGGCGCAGCGCCCGCAGAACGCGCAGCCCTGCGGACCCGTCCAGCGGCGGCCCTGCGGGCACGGGCGGGGAGCCGTTGGCGGCTCCGCTGCCGCTCACCTCGCCGCGCGCGCCCCGACGTGCCGTCGTCGACAGTGGACTGAACTCGTAGCACAGTTCCACCCTGCAAATGTGAGTTATGATTTTTCAATAATCTGTTGTTTCTGGCAGGTGGATACATTTGCCGTTAGTCGGCTCTATAGGACTTCACAAAGTCACCGGATTGGATGGCAGGACTGCCTTGTTTGGGACCTAATGCCATTCCACTGGACCTGTACATTTTGGAGTAGCCTATGTCACTTTCGGGTCCATATACTATCTCTGTACAAATTATCACATCAATCCGTTGCAGCGTGAAAGGATGAACCAACTAACACACTTTCGCATTTTAGTGAAGTAATCATCATTATCGTAGTCATCAACAGCCTATAACAGTCCTCGGATGGACTAAAGGTCTCCCCCAAAAAAAAGGATTTGCTCATAATCACCATGCTGGGCAGGCGGGTTGGTGATCGCAGATGGCAGGTCCTAGACAGAGGATGCTGCTGCTCATCCTTAGTATCAACATAATTCCATCAACTTACATTGAATCTATAACAGGCGTGCTAGATTTGCCGCGGCGCGTCTGATAAGGCAGCGCCTTGAGCATGTTGTAGAAGGGGGGACAGGCTATGAGGGCCTGCAGTATGGCGTTCACGTAGCAGTAGTTAGAGCGGTTAGTCAAACCGCGCGGCAACAGCGACACCGGCCGATTGTCCAACTGGTACTTTGAGAGGAACTCTGGAATTGATAATGGATGATTGTAGCTCATATTGTTATGGAACCCTCTATGTTAAAAACAACGTTATTACGTCTTCAAATACTGCAAGTTAAATTGTAACCAGTGAGTTACAACAGTTTCATTGTTGTTGTCAATCTGAAATTTGATTTGATTCGACGTAGTTTCAGTTTCGAGTTTGATTGAATTTTGATGTTACCTACAAGCTGTAAATTAACCTGCAGAGTACCCGACTTTACATAAAGATCTTAAAAATGTGATAGCTTATTTAAGCTGGTTCTATTTAAGGCCAAAAGGTGTAGTTAGTTGCTAACTTTTACACCAGGTGTCCATCTATTTCTCGGGAGTAGCGAAGCATCTGTGATTATATTTCTGTGCATTATACAACATAATGCAACGTTTTTGCTTGCTTTTGCATGTTTTTTTGTAACAATAACAAACACCAAGTAAAATAATTCATGTCACTGCATGATAAATATCCTAGGGCAATATTATATGAAAATGGCTCAGGTAAAAATTCCTCAAATATTTTGATACATTTATAAAAAGTTCTCACCTCCCATCCTGTACGAGTTTGGGTCATCGCTGAATGGAGAGGCCGGGAGCGGCAAGGCCGGAGTTGGATCCTTTTGGATGGGGGTTTCCCGGACTTCCGATGGCGGCTGAGCCGCCGGTACCGAAGGCTTCACTGGCGCCGTAGTGTTCACATTGCTGACGGCATTAACAGAGGTCTTCTCGGAGTAAGACACTGCAGGCGTGGCGGCAGTGGGGGGAGGGGCCGGTCTAGGCGTAGGGGATATCTTGTCAACCACTGCAGTCTGCAGCGGCGAAGCATCAAAAGGGGGCACCTTGGCTACCGGTTTCTGGACATTTTGCGCTGCCGGCGGCGTCACAGTGATCGGACTCGACAGCTCCTCGACAGTAATCACTGCAGGCGGTGTGGCAGCAGTGCTGGTAATATTAGATGGTTTGTTAGAGAACAAACTGGCCCAAGACTTGCCAGGGGCTGGTTGTGGCTGAGGTTGTATCACAGGCGGTGGCATGGGCTCACCCCGGTTTCTTGGTGTGGGTGGAGGGGGGAAATCTGACGCTGTAGGAGCCGGCGGCGGCGGCTGTGGCACTGGGGGCGGTTCGGGCACTATAGGAGCTTTCCTCGAATGTCCAAATGGCGGTTTATTAGCGACTATCACTGGTGGCCCTTGAGAGTTCAGCGTGATTGAAATAGGCATTGGAGCCTTGCTCGGCGGCAACGGTGGCTCACGCTTAACATGTTGCTGCTGGTCTGGGACTATGACTAATTTGTCACTTTCTGTATTGTCACTTGAAGGTGAGCGATTTATTGTTCCTTCTCGTTTCTGCCTATTACCGAAGGGGGCTTTTGGAGTTGACACTGACTGTAGCACTGGGACTGCCACTTGTGGCACGATTTGCTTTGTAGGAGGCTTTCCTCCTGAGAAAGGTGCCGCGGGTCCTTTCTGCGACTTTCCAGTCACTGGGGGCACTTTATTTGTGAGGGGTTGATTGCTCGGTAAAGCAGTTACAGGTGAATATGTCTTTACAGCTCCCTGGTTTTGAGGAGTCGTCACATTATCCTGAGGTTTTTCACTGGGATTCCACGCTGGTTTTGTAAGGTCTGTCTTTAGTGTTGGTAAAACTTTTTCGGTTAAAGCCATCGGCTTTGCCGCATTCGTGTCAGCAGGACGATCTTGTTTAGGACTGCTTGGGGCCTTGTTACTGATTTTAAGATCTTTAATGGGTAACGCCTCCACCGAACTAGCTTGGGCAGACGATACGACAGGTGCGGTAGGTTTTTGTTCTTGAACCTTTTCTGGAGAGTAGTTTTTACTATGATTTTGCCCTTGTACGAAATTCTTCGCGTGAACATTGAATTGGTGCGGCGTCGATTGGTGCTGAGGTGGGGGCTGTGGTATCGGTATAGGCGCAGCGTGATGCGGGGGCGGGATGTACATGGACGGGATGTATTCAACCCCGGTTTCGACAGGCGGGCCGTACGATGGACCTGCGTAATGTGCACCTGCATAATAGGCATCCACCGCTTCCTGTTCCATAACCACTTCTGGAGGGTAGTCATCGGGGCCTTTCTCACCCGTATCCCCTTCAACCGGCATGGGATACTCGGGATAGTACGGCGGATAGGCGTACGGGCCGTAGACGAGAGGTTGGTACATCGGCAGATGGTACAGGGGCGCGCCCTGCGCTTGTGCCGCCGGATGATAGTATTGTGAGTAGGGTACATAGTAGGGTGGGGGCTGCGGCGGCGGGGGCGAGGGAGCGCGCTTGCCGCGTCTATCGCGCCTGTGGTTGCGCGGCGGGCGGTCCACCTGGTGCGGTGGGGGGATGTATTGGTGCTGCGGCGGTTGGTAGTACTGTCCCATGTAGCCGTGCACGTTGACGTTGGCGGTGACCTGACTGACGTAGACGTTCGGCGGCGCGACGGGCCACTGGGGCGGGGGTGGCGGAGGGTACGCCGGCGGCGGCTGCACGTACGGCGGCGGCGGGGCGTTCGGCGGCGGTCCTGCAGCGCCTCGTTGCGGCGAGTGGGGCGCCATGTCGCACTCGCCGCCCGACAGGCTATCCAGGCTGCTCGACACGGTCGGTTGGTCCGCCGTGCTCGATGAACACGATGAAACTTCTGTATAGACACATTGTACGGACGAATTGATTAGTATATCGCTGTTAAATCAAATAAATGCTTACATGTTCATATTTATGGACAAGGATTCACACGCAGGTGCTAAGGACTCACACATGCGACATACGACACGAAAATGTCTGACCCACATGGCTATTGAACTAGGGTACGGTTATCTGGAAATATTTAGAAATGCTTGCGACAGCGTTCGCGTGAAATTTCGAAATACAGAAAATGTTCAAACGTGTATTAAGTTTTTATAAATGGGTCCCTTGGGGTACAGAGGCTAAGAGACCTAAAAAACCTCTTAAGATATTCAGATAAAACAAACCTATACGGGTAAGTTAGTAAGTATCCTCTACAATCTCAGAAAATTTCATCAAAATCCAATTAGCTGTTTCGGAGCCTACTCCCAACAATGCACATAAAAATGTGTGTACATTAAATACTGATTACCACTGATTAGTAAATATTTAAAATATTACGACAGCGTTTGAAGGCTGTATTCGAGAAATCGGGAATGAAACCCCTACGCCAATGAAAGCATTACAAGTACAATCAACATAAAAAAAAAGACTCATATTTTATACCGAAAACAGTGTACAACTTATTACAGTACTCGCCGAAATAACCTTGAGATAGCTAGAGCGTCGATTGCCCAACAATATCCGAAGTAAACTCACCTACTGCAGGCTTCGTCCAACCGGCGCAGTGGGAGGACGCACGAGTGTCTGTCGTCTTGAACAGTGCGCACTGCAAACTGCTCAACTCGGCCTCTTTCACATCTGACAAGTCTAGGAACTCATATTCCTGAAACACGCCAAACAAATTAAGAAAATCTTAGCAGAATACATGCAAACTTCACCACTAAACATTAACACATTTTCAGAAAAGAAATGAATTTGGAATAACACTATCTATCATCTTATTACAGAGAGTTTATGATAATTTTGTGTGATACCTATTTGAATGCTATTTAACATAATATTTGTTGTTAACGACTAAGTTTGAACGAATTTGTAAAAGCTGCTATTATAAACCCATTTCTTTGATTTCTACCATTACAAATTCTATTGTCATACCCAACGAACCAAAGTTAACATTTAACTGAGGTTCATGTAGATAACACAGATAGTAACAAGACCTAACAATGAACTACACCTATATTTTTGAATCAAATCAATAGGATTTAATATTCATAACATAAGAAAGACAACCATCACATTATTGTGGAAACAATAAAATTCGCACTTTTTTATAGCATTTATTTGGTTGACTTTTACCTTATTTCAAACACCTGTTTGGTGTTAAAGCTCTTACAGTTCGACTTTTAATTCGATGCAGTAAATTGACAATTTCAGTTTTGCAGGTTATTACCAACAAAAATGTTTTGATGTAACATCAATGTGGATGATTTGTTTTCAGCAAATATTCTTTGTATTAATCGATGTGTATAATAAAGTGAATCTTTTAAAGATTTTATCTTGAAAATATTAGAGAACTGCTAAACACATATCTGAAGGTAATTAGCAAATTTACACAACATTTATTAAATCTTTAGTGTCATTTATTCAACGTTTGCTTTAAGTTTCCTTGTAGGAAAATTTCTTCTCTTTTAGATGAAAAAATACATAGATCAGCTGCCTAACGTAAGCCTTTGTTTAATTTTCCAAATGAAGTAAAATGTGGAGTATGGCCAATGAAAGTAAAAAATATAAAAACCCACTAAATTAAAAAAAAAAAATGAGGCAACAGTTAAATTGTGGTGTCTACTAGTGTTGATACTTGAATATAAGTAACTTTTTTATCTCTATGAATGATATTAAAATTTTACAATGAAACATAAATTGATATCAATCTCTACTTGTAATTTATATGACTTCGACTGAAATTTTGTTAAATTGAAAGTTATTATAAATATATTTTATTAACGTTGGAATAGTTTTTATGGCCTTACTCAGTGAGTTCTTTTAGACATCCCAACATCCCTTTTGATCTGTCTTGTAACTACTTAAAATTATACACAACAAGTGGCATACAGTATTATGTATTTACTTATTTCATTAAAATTGGGAAATAAAAGAAGATGATTTGCTCATTTTTAGTAAGGTTTTTTAGACATCCCAAAACTCCTTCTGATCTGTCTTGTGTTGTCAATACTTAAAATATTCAAATCTGGCAAATATTTAAACCCGCAGGCCAGTGTATGGTTTGCATTATCATTAATCTAGCTAGAGATATAAAGCTATCCATAATAAGAGATCACTAATATAATACAATTTGATTTATGTGCAGTTACAATTAAAAAAACAAACAATAAAAAAATAATAAAAAAGGTAATATATAGATAGGTATTTAAATCATGAAAGAAGGTCAATTAGATTTTGTAACAAATATAATATAGTATTGATTTAAATTTAGGCTTTGAATGCCATTTCTCCTTTTCTCACACACCACATCAACTCTTGCTATCTGTACAGTTCACTTGAATTCTCTAGATAATAAAGTATGTAGTTTTGTAAATTATGATCAAATATACAGCAGTACTGTGTAAAAACACTAGCTTAACAAGATCTTGTAAAGAAAAGCAATTAGGATGGAGGTATTAGATAGGTAAAATGATTGCTTAAAGTTAAACCTTATGACAAATAATAGTTTGTCATCAGCTTTGACCTCACTTTGTCACAAGGTTAAAATATTTTTGTACTGTCAATATCATTACTTTTTAATATTATCTAGCCTTATAAGTAACAACTCAAGGTTACACTAATTAGATTTTAAAATAAGATATTGGTACTGTGATACTTCAGTCTAGTGAAAAAGTATGTATCTTTTCAAAACCATGGATATGAATTATCTTGGTAAAATAAGTGTTGATCATTAACACCTCAAAACTAATTTTGTGCAAAGTAGAAGAATCTACTCTAATCTTATTCCTATTTATGATCTTTGAAACAAATTAATATAAAATAAACTTGCAATAAAACTTGCAAACTATAGACGTTTAATTTTATAACTATTTGTTTTATTCGCGACAGCGAACTGACATTGTAAGTACATATTATAAAAATAGATAATGTAGTTTTTACTAATACTGGAATGATGCAAACTTCGTCAAATAAAAAATAAGCTCAGTAACCAGTACAGTGTCATTATAGTATTTGTCCTACTTATCCCATATGTTCACTGTGGTGAATTCAAATTACTTTAAGCTCAAATAAACAAGGTTTCCTGTCTTGTAAAACTTACATGAAACTTGTACCATCACAACAGAAAAACTCATTGAAAAATTTGAAACTAAATGACCTTGAAATTAGCAGCAAATGAACAGAAATGACATCCATCGTGAACATTGGACTTTTCTGTCAGATTTGTAGGTTATAAGACTTTTCGGTCACATTTATTGCTATTTATCAAGCACATTTCTTACGAAATAATAGTACACACTACACCGGCCGGTCATAGTGCAAAAATGTATTATGCAATATATTCCTTACCGACTAAATAACAACAACAAATCCATCTATGAACATGTGGTTTGTCAAGTCATGTAATACGATGCAATGCAATAATGAAAATGACATACCTAGAACAAACGATTATTGAATCGACATCCTTTGCGTTTCCATTTGAATAAAGCATGAATTTCAGCATCTAATTGTTTCTTCTAATAATTCAAAGCTGTAAAATGTGCGGAACGATTGGAGGACTATAAGATGGCGTAATAACGCTCAGCTCGAGCGGCTCGGTTGCCGGGTGCCATGTATTGACAAATCAACAAAGTAGAAATTCTTATTGTGCAAATCCGAAACTGGACACCATGTACTAAATGAAAACTATTAACACTTACCTCCCACGTGCATACAATTTCTGGAAAGAGATATTTTTTCTAATGTAATGGCCAGTTTCAATATCACCAAAACAAGAAACAAAAGCCAAACAAAATTTAAGGAAAAATCTGCAACTAAGTTATGCTTACCGTTTGCATCAAAGCCATGGCCTTTTACAGGACACCATCACGAAATATTATTGTAAATATTACACATAGAATTGTTCAGCGGCATACAATAAACTCTTGGAACGGGATCAACGTCGAGACAATCCACATCCATGCACTTCACTCACCAAATAACAGGATATGATAAAACCCGCGCCATTTTCAACTTAAATTCAAACAGCCAATCAGATTGAAGAACACAGCCAATAGACATGAAATTGAATTATGTTTGTAATGTTGCCCACTTGATCGGATATTACGCTATGCCACAAACATTGTAATTTTTGTTTCTGGACAAAGCAAAAGAGTCTATTATTATGGAGACGAAAATGAGCCCCACCGGTGAAATATTACAATTTTGCGTAATGAAATACTTTTGCTAACTAAAGAAACGTTACACTTCGGATTTTTTTTAAATCTTTCGGGTTGATCAAGGTTTTGCTTTAAACGATGGCTTCAGTTATGACGCTTGGCTGAATTGTACACGTACAAAACCGTTCGATCTATACTGCGTAATTTGAGGATGCCGGAATGCAAACGGCGTTCGTTCGGTATTGTTCTGAGTTCGGTGTGCGTGAGGCGTGTATATGTACGAAGAGGCCGACACTGTCATGGTGCTTCACTTTCGATGTAGGTGACGCGGGGTCCATCTTTTTTTACTAGTCCGTGATCACAGTACCTATTATTAATTTTCTGTCAGTAAGCATCTTGCCTGGGCACAATATCACAGAATTCACAGATGTTTCAACTTAGAATAAAGCATTAAGTTGACGTACAATTATTATTATTATTATTAATTCACACCTAGGTATTGCAAGGCCATGAGGTAATTATGAATAAAACACGCTTACGCACATGCCACCGCATTATGGTGGGAGATATCTGGGCCGGAAATCATACCCAAGACGTCTCGTTTGACGGGCATGTTCACTACGGCAGCTAGGCGAGGCAATGAGTCGGAGCTGCACATAAGCAACTCAGATTTTAAAGTTTGGTAGCAGCATCAGCAGTAGCTGCTTACTTTTGTAAGATTCCTAAGTGAATAAATGCAGACTTGAACAGGACCTATGGTCGGTGTCTTTAGGTACGTTGTCGATAGGCATTTCTTATCTATTTACCATTAACATAATGTTAATGATAATAAGTAAGTACCTACTCTACCTTTAATTTCCAGGAAAAGCATTTTTCAATACAATAAATATTATTTTGCTGAAGGACATAATCATCTCACGTAAGTCTTTGAATGGTAGGATTCTACGTCACGTCATGTTGGGTGTATTAGAAAAAGGTCCGAGGTAAAGGTTAAGGATAAGACATTCTTGTTTCAGTGGCGAAGGTTAAGCGAGAAGAGTAGTGAAAAGGGTTTGTCCACGAGGACTATAAACCGGTAGCAGGAACTAAGAGGAGGCTAGCTTAGCATTGGGCTTGGAGAAGTCCTGACAGCGCGGATATTCAGCTAGATTCCTACCATCAGGGGAAGACAACCCTCAGTTACTAAGTTTTAATGGTTTCACTCTTCCACTCTTCTAGATGCGCTTCTTATTATACCGCGCCAGTACAAATCAGAAGGAAGCTTTACGTATATTATTATGTCACTTGTCTTTAGCGGGAAGTAAATCGAGCGACAGACGACTGCCACGGCACCAAATCAAGAGATTGTGGGTAAAAATTCAATCTTCTACGAGAAGGTATGGTATAGAAAGGAGGTTAGTCGAACGAGCTGATTAGCAGGTTCACCAGCTCAAGGGTGTCAGCAATACTTATGTGGTCGTAATTGAGTCTTGTAAGTATTCTGCAGTAGGTTATGCTTCGCTCCGTTTATCACACTTTGGCTGTAACCCATAATGGCCCACTGCACGGCACGGGTCTCACAACTGAGGAGGCCTGGAGCATACTCCACCACGCTGTTTCAACTTAACGACTGTTAACTGTCGATAACAACTGGGTCCGACGGCTATACGTGCCCTCCGAAGCACACTCTAGCACATCCAAATTATAGCAGCTAACTTTTATCTCATAATAACGACGATACTATTGAAATATCAACGCTCCCTATTCCAAGCCAATGATGAAATGTCGTCACCGTGTCATTCTATTGGTTCTAATGAGGATGGTCATATAAAATTAGACAGGGAGTACTTCAAGTAGAGTGTAATACGTGTCTTTTAAGGCCGGCAACGTAACAGCACCTCAGATTCATTATTTTTTTGGCTCTGGCGTGTCCAAAGGCGACGGTGAACATTTACCAGGTGCTATGCCTGTTTGTCTTTATCTGTTATAAAAAAAATAGACATTGCCCGCCACAAATGAAGTAACGAATAGATGACAACTAGTGGCTAAAACAACCTAATCGCTTCCGTGGTTCGGAGGGCACATTAATTCGCCGGCCCCGGTTGTAATTGTTAGATAACAGACGTTTAGCCTTGTTGAAGGCATTCGGGTGACCTAAAATCTCGCTACACTCCGGATGGCGACCCGTCCACCATTCTGCATTAGAGCAGCGTGGTACATTGTTATGAGGACCCATGTAGTGCAGTGCAATAATTGTTCTGCGGTTTCGTCTGCACATCGCTGATCGCATACCGCTTGCTTGCTGATACTGTAACAACAGTATCAACTCAACAGCAAGTTAATAATACGTGAGTCAGCTCGCACCTGCCCACGACGGTTTTGTATTCCTTTGGGGCATTCTTATCTCCGCAAAATATATTGGACTGTTTGCATTGGCCGTCTAATTCAACGACTACGTGACCCATTACATGATTATTCCCAATACGACGTCGACAAATCGGAAAATGATTTCTGCCGTAACATAATTTTATTATACGGTTCGTGGTTTAGTAGAAATGTCGAATTTATTTGATTTTGTGCTTAGGTACCTACGTTTTGTTGATAAAGACTCAGGATAACGCGTAGGTTCGCTACGGGGCGTGTGGTGTTGTGGTATTCTAAATATGTCCGATACTTTTTTGGGTTGATCTGCACACCTCCAATCGAGTTTGTGGATTTTGTTGACATTTCCTTCAGGGCCGGCAACGCATCTCTATATATATCACGTGTCCACAGCCCACGTTGACCTGCAGGCTGATTGTGTAACTTGGATGAACTTGAAGGGATGGGGAATGCTTTCCCCATCCCTTTCAGTTTCGCATTGATTCGCATTGATGTGATTTTTCATGCAAATTTG
>DWLO01001798.1:0-13948 GCA_018245335.1 Dalla quadristriga | reverse complement strand
TGTACGTCGTAAAGCAATTGTTTCTCAAACATTTTTTTTTCAGTCGTGGAAGTGTGTGGTGTAACCTGGCATGCAGTCCCACCAAACACAGCCGCCCATAGGCATATGTGATAAACTTAGGATTGGACTGTGCGAGGACCTGTTAGTTTGTTGATTAGTTCTGTTAATAGAAATATGAGTTGTTTAGTTAACGGCGAATCGAAACGCTGAATAATTTCAAGATTCCTATAGGCAGAATAACGTAGCCAGCTATGGCAAGACTGATGAGTAATGAAGTTTAGGTCCAATTAACTAACGTCCCTTCCGAGGCATGGAAAAGTTCATGACAAATCGCCACTACCGAGCATTCTGAAATTACCTAACTTCTATAAACGCTTACGATTCACAAGCCGCGAGGGATTCGCCATGCGAGATAGATTGGATGAGATGAATTAATCTAACGGAAGAACAACCTTGAGTGTAACAAGCGACAATTGAACTCGGACGAATTCACTATGGGAAAGCCAAAGTACCATTTCAGTAGAATTTAAGACCGTTGAAGTCGTTAAGAACTAATCACATGATAAACTTACTAAGAAAATAATGTCATACTACTCATTCCACGAAAACTTTTTCAGGACTCCCGAATACAATACAATGCTCTTAAACTGCTATTCATGGACATCTGAACTAACCGCGAAGAAGACTGTAGAGAAAGGACACACTGTTACTAGTTAATAATTATTATTATTTGTTACTTTTGAGATGAGTAGGTATACGAATTTAAAATGAAACCTTCTTATTAACGTTTTTAAATTGGTTTTGAAAGTTTAGCCAACTTCGTGCATTATACTACTAAGTCATTCATTAATATCGAAGTTGATTCGATTTCTCGAGCCATTTCGCCCCATCACCGCATTCATGAAGTGTGTGTAGATAGATAGCACACTATTTATTCAGCGGTGGTCTCACGAATTATTCATGTGTATTTGCCCTAACCATCCTTTTGGGCACTACAATAAATTCTTAAAGACTAAACAAGGAATTTCTTGCCGAGATTGAAATATCTTGCGCCGAGTTGGTAGCGGTAATTTTGTTTACGCTATGGCAAAGATTTATCAATTTTGATTATGAATTGTGACCTTGTGATTGAATGAGTGAATTGGTGATGAAATAAATGAATAAGAAGCTTCGCAGCGTCGATATTAAAACGTTTTGAAATTAATGGTTGGCGGCTATGCGTCGGAGTGGTACCAATAAGGGAAGGCTTATGTTCAGCAGTGGTGCTCCCTGTTCTGCTATGCCCTCTTTACTCGTTACTCTTTTGTTTAAATTGTGCCACCTTTTTTCCAATTAAGTTCTTAGCCGCAGCGAAGGCGAATTCGGAACGCATCAGCACCCAGCGTCTCATTTTTTGCAAATCTCACAAGGAAAACAATTATTTGCAAGTTTGACTTGTGTAATAAGTTTTTCGACTGCAATACCACCAGAGTGAACTGTTCACCCGTTTGCTACTCCTAAAACGAGATTATGATGAAACTATTTGAAGATACCTAATTGGGAATTTGGAAAGGTATCGGCCGCATAATTATATAAATAAATGAATGGATCCATTCATTCGGAGTGAGTCAGTGACCGGCAAGAGTGAGATGTTCAATAAACATGAAATTTCATTCCTCGCGAACAGCCCATTCATCAAGCTCCGAAATCGTAGGCTCATTACGCTTCTAAAAATAAACTGTTGTACTGGTTTGAGATATTTCATTACATCTTAACTACCTAAATAAGAGCGTTTGTGGTAGATAGATAGATTAACTATTTATTGTACAGCAAAAGGAAATGAAATACAAACATAGTAAAATCTTAGAAAGTACAAAAAGGAGGGAAACTTATCGCTAAACAGCGATTTCTTACAGACAGCCCTGTGGCGAGGAATTAAAGAAAATAGCTATATAAAAGTAGGGTGCACGAACAATAATAGTAGTTCTCAACTCAATTTAATCTACGAATAACGAGAAAAGCACAAGCTGAGGACGAAGAACAGGAGAGGAAATTCAGAAAACATGTTAAGGTTTAAGTTGAAGGTATGGGCTTGATCTTGACTTTTGAAGGAATTTAATGATTAGCATTTAGCATTAACTACTAAATTGAAGCTTAATGGCTATTCTGGATAAACACAGGATAGTGATTATTTTGTTATATAGCTGGCTAAATTCAGTGGATACAGAACTGTACAGATATGCAGCTCTATGTCCAGCAGTACCGTTTTACACGCTGATTGAGGAACTCCATCAAGATAAACCGAAAAACCTCTTTAGACTTTAAGACCCCTTTTTTTAAAACGCGCGATACATCGATTGCCCTAAAAATCAAATTAACGCGTCCCAACAAAGCGCTCAACGATCAAGTTGATACTGAATAGATATCGCCAAAATTCTTTTTTCATCGTTTTTCCACCGACGCGCTTTTTAATCCCGTGCTTTTCAAATTGATGGTCCGTTCAGGGTTTAAATCCCAAATGGACGTGCAATTTCTGATAAATAACATGTCGGAGGGGCAGGCTTAAATTGTTGAAAAGATAGATTTTTTGCTCTAAGCTTATTAAGATGGATGAGTGAGCGAGCGGCGTAGTAACATTGTTACTTACTTTCGCCATCGTATTATTCCATTTTGCATTGTGTTCTGTACTAGTCCCCTAAAATCGACTAATAAAGGGTGGCTAATAGAAATGTTTTGGAGGTCCATTATGAGAAATCTAAACTACCATATAAGTTTCGTATATTTGGGACTTAAAAAGCTACCCTTGTTCAAAGAGTTTTGATATAGCTTTATACGATTTTATTATGGAAAACCCATTAATATAAATTTTTATTGGCGCCGTTATGATATGAACGGGTGAAGATAAAACAAGGGATACCTACGCTACAACCATTCTTTTTCTGCCGTGAAGCAATTTGTGTTTCAGCAGTACCTCAGTAGATACGCACAAACACGTTTACTGATAGTCTAGTTGGTACCAAGAACTTATCTAATTTGTTTCAGGCACTAGTTGCCTCTGATAGGCTGAGGGCCAGACACCGTCAACCGAGAAACCACAATAGGAAACATTCGGCTATGGTAGCCCAAGGCATCGTCACGTAATATCGAAAATACAACAACACACGATACGCAAGAAAGGAGCTCTAGTCTCGTTTTGATATTCACGCTGCATCTGTTCATTGCATCGCGATCCATATTGGAATTACTGTCTGTATACAAACGGGCGTATGCCACCTCCCGTATGTACTTAATCTTTGCTGCGAGTTGTTCAAGCCAAACATTATTTAGTTTGCACGAAGGAAGTACGAGTTAATATAAATGCTGGATCATCTGATGGATGAGGCCAAGAGTAATAAATTATGCTACGTAAACAAGCGACACCCATCCCCCCGGATTAGTTTCAACACTTCAGCGAATAGGTGGCACGATGTCAGTAGATTGACACCGCCACGCTACGCTCGGATCGCTCTGATCGGCTACAAAGTTGTTCTGTGTAAACGCTAATCGCAGGAGCAACGACGTAGCCCTATGGTGTTACAGATACACAGACACAAACACACACGCACACACAAACGTGTATGGACTGTATGAAGCTCGTGTACGGAGTTAGGTGTATAAATATGTTCGTTGTATGTAAAAATGTAGTGTCCCAGGCCTGGGTGAGATCAACCTTTTGTACGAGTGTGACAACCACCGCATCTTTCCGACCGTAACCCAAATCAACTATGAGAATTTATAAGAGAAAACCCTAGAGGTCTGCGTGCAATCAGGTGTCGATCAATCTGTCGCCGCTAGTTCAAACATTCAATGGAACCATCGATCATTTCCACTTTGTGAACACTACTTTGACTTCCAAAGTAATTTTCTGAAGACTCAATATCAAATATGAATAATACTTGACGCTCAGTTGAAACATTTTCAATTAATTTTTCGAATTATTTTACCTCAAGAACCACCGATGCTGACAGAATGAATACGGCCATCAACTGCCATGCTAACCCAGTAATCCACGTGTAGTCACTGAATCCATCAGCTTTTAATGGTCCACTCATGCCGTAATTGCCATCATTCCGACCGGTCCTGTTTTAGGTCATCTGCCTCCAGGTCAGGGGGCGCCCTGTGCTCCTTTACCGAGTCGTGGTCTTCATTTGAGGACCTTTCCTACCAAACGGTCCAATGCCTCATTCTAGGAGCTACGTCCTTAATTTGGTTCGACTAAGACGGCGAACGCGGTCGCGTAGAGAAAAATTGAGCATTGCTCGCGTCATATCATGCTTAACGACTAAGAATCTTGAGGGAAAAGATACGTCATGAACGAATTTTCTGCATACGGAGCTGCGGGCATAATTTAGTCTAACAATATCTATCTCCAAACCTTATACGCATCAGGTATGTTGACGGGCTTGCCGCTCTCGGCCACATAGCCGACGATGCCGCTGCCCCAAGGTATCCGGATCTCATCCAGCTGCTCCATCTGCTCGGGCGTCGACTTCGAGCACACGTCGAACAGCTTCGACACCAAACATCTGTCGACAATTCAGAACACTGGTTTATATTTCTCATCTAATATAACAGATTATTAATGTCCAAAATCCCAGTCGGCAATACTTGTCAAACCATATAAATCGGTGGCCCGATTCAATGCAGCTTTCTTAAGAACCATCCAGCAATAAAGTAGTTCTATCTAAAACCAAGAAACCCACGTTGAAATCCGAATATCCGTTAGAGTGCCACAATTTCCGCAAGGCAGTGAGTCATGAATGCATAAAGCGATCGATGCAGATTTTCGTTACCAAAACTTCGACGTAAGAGCTGCTTCATTGCAGAAATCCCTAATTCGGTCTTTACTTACGCAAAGTATAATGCACATGCACGCTCTTTTTAAATGGTGCCCGTACATTTCCGCAGGTCGCTATCGGGAAGTCGATTATGCGCCTGTCGCTAGCTTGTGCGGCCCGCTGGGCGCTCCTTCCCAATTATGCTAATAGTAGTCACTGCGGCCATACAGCAGCTAGTAGCTCTTATTAATCGCACCCGAAACTCAAAGGCCCCTTTATTGGCACATAATAAAAATGCATACACTCTTTTTAAATGGTTCCCGTAAATTTCCGCAGGCCGCTATCGGCAACTCGATTATGCGCCTGTCGCTAGCTTGTCCGGCCCGCTGGGCGCTCGTTCCCAGCGGACGTGCGGTTGAATTGCCTTTTAATTCATTCTCGCGGCTATTGTATAATAGATCAGTCTATCAAACGCTAACTGTAATATTCGCTGGCCTGTAATTTCTGTGGTTAAAAACGTGATAATTTATATGTAGTTTGTATTGCAACGCGGCGTGTACACAACTCGAGTTTTAGGTATTTCACTGCATGTGGTAAATTCTTCTGAATACTGGTTTGTATCAACAACAAAGTCTAACACTTATTACAGTACACACAAACTACGAATTTTGCCGCAGATTGTTATTTATTCCGACCGCAATGTAGTTTAGTATTTAAATGCATATAGTTTGGAAGTTAGATACCCCAGAACACCGTTCTACAAAGTTAAGTGTTGAACTAACTATACAATGATAACTAAGAAAATTAAATAATAATATACTAAGAAAAAATCTTTAAAAATTACAAATACCTTACGACCGAGTTAACCCACCAACCACCCCTTATATTAGGGAACTCCTTAATTTAGGGAACTCTGTTATAAGTGACTTTTGAATATTGGTGCAATTATAAGTATACTTACATATAAATACCGTATATATTTACCTAGTAAATATACTTAAGGGTCGGTTAGCGGTTGATTTCTATTTTGATAATATTAAATGTCACATAAAAACAATCCCATAAATTTAGGAGTTCCCTAAAATAAGGTTTAGTTGGTAAAATTGGGCATCAGAAACATTTATACAGCTCGTATCCGGAGAAAACAAGATGAATCGTAGATACTTACTAAGTAATGGTATTTCCATAAAGCGGTAGATGGGGAATGATTCTTAAGACTTGTAAGTTATGAGATATTGGAATTGTTCCATCTTCGGTCAAGGTCATGGCCAAAGGCGAATACCCCTATGGAACGGGAGGGTAAGGGAATGGGGAGCAGATATCACGTCCAAATGGAATGACGAAGGAGGAAGTTTTGGCGCGAAGTTTGACGTATTGCGTATGCCAGTTCGAATACATTCCAGTCACGTCCACAATAGCGGATGGCACTCACTTCGCTTCTACCGGGATTAATTTAAAATTCTCTTTTGGCAGATTTGAATCTTACTAATATTATAAATGCGAAAATTTCTTTGTTTGTTTGATACGCCTTAACCTAAACCATACCTCCAAAAATACGAATATTGATCATAAATTTGACACGGACGAAGTCCAGGCTAGTATAAGCAAGCAATAACAAGGCAAATGAATAAACCTAAGTTTATGAATTCTGGTAATATTTAAAAAGTTTCATAAAATTTAATTTTTATGTATTTTTAAATAGGGTGAGCTCGGGACTTGCCCGCGTAAATTGTCGAAAAACAGAAGAATAAAGCATGCGGTAACCTATACGGTAAGTTAGTGTATCCTCTACAATCCCTGAAAATGTCATCAAAATCAGAACCTTTTAGCGACAAAAAAATCCATACAGACACAGTCAACAATTCTAAAATCGGTTTATTATGTTTAGGTATTATATTCATAGAAAATTCAATTTAATTTTTGACCATAATTTTAATATCACAGACAGACACTCCAATTTTATTAATAGGTAAGGTAACTATGTACATTATCTTGGTTAAAGCGGGAGACAAACTGGATTTTATAACTGTTCCCAATTTCACAATGCAGGCAGTGAATCTGAAAATATTCACCGAACCGAATGAATCGATCACTGCCATTACTCTGAGGATAAGGCAAAGCTTACCAGCCAGACATCCGTAAGACGCCACAAATCTTGCAGTGGAACTGTCATCAGTTGGAGCATGTTCAGAGGTATTTATCCGGCTACCCAAGCGCTGCAAGCGAGTGTGGTCTTATTTGATAAGATGGAAAAGAAATAAATTTACAGGTACTTTAAGAATGATTTCATATAGTAGAACCTGCACTTTGAAACTCAACTCTTGAAGGATTCCTTTTGTTACTGGTAGCGAGTAGCATACACACACACATAGTAAACATCATCGTCATCATCACACCCCATCACCAGACCACTACTGAGCGCGGGTCTCCTCTCAGATTGAGAAGGGCTTGGCTATAGTCCACCATGCTGGCCAAGTGCGCCTTTGAAAACATTGTGGAGAAGAGTTCTCCTGAGTATAATAGTAAACATTACCAAAGACCAAGACCTGAACAAGTAAGTTAAGCTACCTAACAAATGTCTGCTTCGACCGGGAACGGAACCCGGGACCTACACAGTCGTCTGATACAATCACCGGTACAACTTCACAATACGTGCAATTCCGATCTAATTTAGATCTGCTTTAGGAGTGAACACGAACTTAGAGATTAGCAAACAAATCCCAGTTCTCTGCATGAACGGATTTAGACAGTGCTTAATCGAACGGGCTGTTCACAGACCACCGACCGTCTTTCGCTCAGCGATTGTTTGAATTGCTCGAATTATATGAATAATAATAGGCGGAAAACTGTATTTGATTTGTGAGGCACGAGCGCTGAAGTGAAATGAAATGGCCAGAGCACTTAGAACAGGATTTCACTGGAAATTGACTCAATTACAAAGGTCTATATGCACAGCTGTTTACCGCAGCTTTATTTGGAGTAAATTTTCTTTATCTATAATCCAAGTTGCGGCCGATTAGAATTTTGAATTTATGCAATCTCGAGGAAATAACATATTTATTCGTTATTGGTTCAAATTGTGTCAGTTTCGAGCAAAAAAAACCTATGCATAATAAGTAAAATAAACAACAATGTTTTTTTTTTCATAATATATTTAGGTTCAAAATAACGTATAATCAACAAAAAAAAATCTACTTGCTACTACTAATTAGATAAATAACCTCCTGGTCAAGTGACTCGTTATAAAAAATTCTAGCGGTCAGAAACTACATTATGTAATGAAAAATGGAATCTTTAAACATAAACAATTTTTATTGTTAGACAAAACAATTGGAAATTCAGAGTCACACACAACAATAATTGAGATTCGGAATCTTGAATTTCATTGACAGTAACAAAACTCTGCTTCTGGCTGCAAACGGCATGTCATTTTCATGCGTCAATCGGATTAATGGCGTGTCGCTTATTCCCCGCTGGCCAACACAAAACTTTTAATGTTATAGAATAGACTGTTTGAACCTTGTCAATTAATGATTTTTTGTGCAGCTTCGCTAAAACATTCTTTCATCATCATCAACCCATCACCGCCTTACGTCTGAGTGAAGGTCACCATCATCAACCTATCACCGGCTTACTTCTGAGTGAAGGTCACCTCTAAGGCCCTGCGTACCTGCGTCCTCTTAGAGTATGCAAGACGCAGACGCTCGCCGCGACCTGATCGTGGTCTACGTTTAACAGGGCATTAAGCTATTAAATTCAATAATCTCAAGCAACTATGCGTCCTATTAGTTCCACAGATTAGATAATAGTTACTTTGTTATTGGCCTCCAAATTTCTAACTTAGGAATTAGGACTAACTAGGTTCGATCCTAGGCCGGGGCAAACATTTATTTGGTAGATACACTCGGGTCTTGGGTGTGTTAAATTGTGTTATTTTCTGTATGTGTCTGCTACCCGCAACACAGGAAATCCTATTGTGGGTGTCTGTAAGCGATGTAAGGCACTTTTACTAAAACTCACACTGGACCAGCATGAAGGAGTGCGCTCCAAGACCCTTAACAGTTGTGGGGTAGAGTGGGTCGCTATGAAAACGACGCGTGTGTTTCCAGGCACATATTTTCGAGGGCAGGCTGACAGTGACAAAGCTCCGTTGTCGGGGGACATATTACAAAACGTTTAAATGTCGATAGGATGAATGTTGAAATGTTGTGTCGCGGTCCCGGCGGACCAGTTACTCGTGTTTAGTTTCGCGGTAAGTGTTTCAATATACGTTAAGATAAACATAAAAACATTGTTACGCCGGCAACAGTAAGTAGTGTGTGTACCCTCATTGAACCTGTATTTGGGCTTTCGCCTATCTGTAAGAATTTCCGAAAAAAATGCCTGTACACATTGGCACCAAAGGGGTTCTATAAATATTTAATTCGCCGAACTTGGGCTGTGAACATAAAAAGTTACAAAGCGCTGTTTGCTGTCACAAAACTGCGTCTATTATCGAAGTTTGAAACTTGAAATTTTTAATACAACCGCCGCTTTATTTAAGCAAATGTAATTTTCCCGTCCCCTGAGATTACTTATGAGTTAAATTAGTGGTTCAGATAGGGGTTTATTTGGAAAAATACCTACACTACGAAGCATAGGGACATTGAAATGGATTAGATGGTTGACCGCTAGTGGCAACATTTCTTGAGCGTTTCCGTACTTCAGAGGGCACGTTAAGCCACCGGTCCCGGTTGTCACCGTCAGATAAAAGTCGTTAAGCCTTGTTGGAGGCCTTCTGGCGGGCTGAAAAACTTTCAACACTCGGGTTGGCCACTAACCCTTTCCCCAATCCGCATTTTAACATCGTGGTGGAGTACGCTAAAGGCCTCCTCAGATGTGAAGAACGTGTGGGCTATTATGAGTTGCAGTCCAATGGTTTTTTTCATGGATGGATGTATTTTATAATTTACAATAATTAACTAAATATTCTGCAAGAGTCAGTCAGCTATCACAAAGGAACCCAGCGATATTGCCATTTCAACAACGAAATAACAAACTACTTTGTCACCGAATGGCTCAGTATACCGAGTGGCTCTGATAAACGAAAAGTAACCTTGGCTCTTGCGAGCTGGTTCAGTGTTCGCATTCGCAGTTTGCGCAGTGCGACACTAGCTGGGAATCCTGTACCACTGTTGGTGCACGTTCCAACGATCACTTTGTTGTCAGCTGCTCTTAGTTTGTAAAATATAAACATTCGCCAACATTTGTCGGGCCATATCCTGAATTCTCCTCTTCCTCAATTATTCCTCGCAATTTCGGATTGTTGTGCTTGTTGTCTGCAATTCGTCCGAGTGAAGTTTATGATGTTTCCATTTCCGCGTGATCTGTACATTTGCTCAGGATAAAAAGTATCCTGTAACCATCCATGACTCTAACTACCAAACTAATTATCGCATTAATAAAATTAATAAGATAAGATAGAAGCAAGATGATTTTCTAGCAAACACGGAAATCTTTAAATTAAAGGTATTGTTCTAATATATAGAAAGAAAAGACCTCACTTACTTACTCATCAACGCCAAGCCCCAACCCTAGAAAGGCCTTTACAATGTAGACAAGGTATAAGTTCGGATTTTTTGAAATTTTAATGGTATAGGGAATATAGATGTTTTAAACAGCTAGTTTTAAATACATCGTAACCGTCATATTTTCATAATCCTATAGAAACCGTGACTTTGCTTTTGGCTCCGGCTGTATTCGCTTATAAGCCGAGGAGGGTCATAGTCTCGTTCTTGAAATAACAATCATCCTATAAAGGGGTAGATTTGAAAAACAATTATATGCGTGCGGAGTCGCAGGAAACGTTTAGTAAAATAATAAAGCCAATCGGATTGCCGGATACTCCTAAAAGTTAAATGCAATGCCCTTGCAATGAACACCCGGCCTCTGTGGCAACTCGATAAAAGTACCACAGAGCTTGCTCATTGACTCCATTTGTTTGGTAAGCTCAATTTCGATATGAATTTTCTCCTTAGCAGCTTGCTTATAATTTGTGATGTTTTTGTTAGTTGTGTAATTTCCTCGATATCCTCTGTCGCTAACATGAAAAATCTGAGACCCGCGACGTTCGCCAAAACTGCGAATTGATATTGCTTTTAATTTTACTTTTCATTTCAGAGGACTAACGTTTCGCATCTCTCTCGCTCGCACATATGAAAATTTTCAATGAAATTAAAACATTAGGTAGACTTTTGAAAAATGTGAATCGAATTTATAAAACTACTTTTTTTAGCTGAAGGTAAGGTTAAATTGAAGTTTGGGTACATACTACAATAGATGCAACAATAATGCAGTAAGTGTGGAAGAAAATAAAGATTGCGACCGAGCAGCTGAAGGACGACATTGTGAAGGATTTGGATAACCGCCAACCATCAATTCTACAACAAAAAACGAAAGAGTTCTTGAAGAAGCTAACGACCCAAGATTTTTTACAGTAGCAATAGCAATATATACTCTTGAATTACAATTGCCAAATATTCAAATCCAGGATTCTATAATTGGTCTGCCACGGAACTTTGTGTGTTATAAGGTAAGGCAATTTTAGAGCATTATTTTGTCTATAAGATCACTATATAGTTTCAACCCTAAATGACACCAAAGACATAAACATAGTCCAAACATACCGCAACTTGGACACACGCCAAAATCTTTGTTGAAAATTTATGTTCGTGAAGCATGAGGTACAATATAATGATAATAAAAATAAAAAAACGGTTACACACTCATACCCTCTAACTAGTTCTTACTGGATTGCATGAACATAGGTACACATGAGACATCACAAATAACAAACACTGATCTGTTGAAATCGATCACGGAGTCGTCTATGAAATTATTGCAAAAACGTTTATGATGTAATGGTCTATGAAGGCACTGGAAGGAGACGGTTGGAGATCGTGCACATCGAACAAAACTTAAATATAAATGCCGATGTAAGTCGTGAAAGACATAAAATAAATGTACGAAAAAGATTATGAATGTTAATGCAGCAGCCTATGCGCCTGTAAGTAACTAACGCGAGAACATACATGTATGTATACCCTATGACCATGAAAGCATTATTTTGCAACGAAAACTTTCTCCTTTATTTCTAAAAATAAATCTTGATTCAAGTTTTGGTAAATTGAAAAAACTTCAATGAAATTTTACATGAATAAATATAAGAGCTGAAGATCGAGCTGAGTGGCCTGCCTTGGGGTAGGAATTTGTCCAGCAGTTAACTGATGTGGGCTGAAAAGAGAGATATAAAAATACAATAAACTTTTAATTATGTACAAAGGTTAAATAAGGAAAATAAAAATTTCGAAGACTTCGAAAGCAGGAAGTCAGATAGACGACGATAGATATCTCCATACCCTACCTAGTGTTATCCGAGCTTCCGCTATGGAGCTACAAAAACACGAAGTTATAGTCCGACAGTAAAAGAGACAATGTCATCCTTAGATTAAAACAAATAAGTAGATACTGTACGCTTGTACATTGCGTTACAGAAAAATAGAGAGGCATACTGAAAATGCTATGATGTCGTATCTCATGCAAGACCCTAATTCTAAGTGAGGGCCTAAACGAAACATGTGCCGCTGGTCATAAGTTTTGAGATCACGCGCGATCGGCAGGTGACGTATGATCTACCTTTCTTAAATTATTCTAAAATAGAATCACTCACTTACGTCGGAGGTTTAAAAATATTTATTCCCGATTATGTTTCAAGTGAGTAGTAAACTTGAGTGCTTATGAATGTACAAACGTGGGACGATAAATCCCCAAAGCATTTGGAGAGACGCCAGATAACTTAACTAAATGGCTGAATATGTTCGCAAAATAGGGGACGAAGTACATATCGGTAGACGATACCAATTGATTGTCGTCATAGACACTAGAGATGTTAATTAATTTAGCATGTTTAGTATTTACATCAATATATATTTTTTTTGTATTTTGAAGTAGTCGTACTTAATGGTTAATGGTTAATGACTACTTACTCTAACAATGAAACATGTTTTGGATATTTCGATAGTCGCAACGAATATAAATTCTTATATAAAAAATTGGAAATGACTTTTATCAGGAGACCAATTTGAAATTATTTATTAAATATTTCCATTGTAATTTAAACATGAGTATACACCTTTTAAACATCAAGTAAGCACCCTTGACTACCCTTAGCATTCCATAAATAAAAAATGAATTAAGCCAACCTACAAAATGAAAAATTAAATATTGATAACAAACTTTTAAGATAAATGGTTCAATACGGAGCTAGCCCAAATACTATCATAAGAGCTATAAAAGATTGGGTCATTTGAATAATTAAGTACTCCAGAGATTTTAATTCAAACCTCAACTATTAAACCTTGGAATAAATACCAACATTTTGTTAATATTATTATTTTTTGCCTTTACATTTTGATTGACATATTGTATTAACATTATCATTGTATAAATTTTACTTTTTATTTGACATTGTTTATCTATATTTTTTTGTATGCTACTTATTTTAACTCTTGATTTTTTTTTAAATGATGTATGAAGTAAATTGTTAATTGATGTAATTGGTTTATTCCGTATTCATTGACTACATAAATATAATCATAAATAATAATAATAATAATCGAAAAGAAGCTATCCTACGCGACAGTTGAAAAAGCTTCCTTCTAATGTTTTCACACTTTGGTATTACATTTTTCTCCAAATAAGGTTAAAAAAAGCTGTTTGTGAGGAGCGGAGACGTAATTACTCTAGATAGTAAAGTGGTCATCGTCGCCTTTTATATGCACAGTGCGTTTAGGCGACATAATCAGGTGGCCCATCCGCTCTTCAACATTCAGGACAGACTATAAAAACAAAAAGACATCTTTATAACCAGATAGTAAACGCAGCCAGCAAACCAAACATCAGAATACTTTCCACATAGCTATTAGCCCAGTCAAGTCCAGTGCATATATTGGCGGATATCTCGTAGTGTTTGCTATTTTCAACCGACCGTTAAACCGTTAAAGAAAATCATACCCTTGTACCTAAGACATAAGACTATAAAATGTTTTAACTAATATAGCTTGTTTTTACTGACGTCAATAGGTTCATGAATAGGAAGTAGAAATTACAGATCA
>DWLO01001797.1:0-13948 GCA_018245335.1 Dalla quadristriga | reverse complement strand
GGAGGCGTTCGGGCGGCCTGAAAAACTTCCGACACTCGGGTTGGCCACTAACCCCTCCACCAACCTGTATTGGAGCAGCGTGATGGAATACGCTCCTGGCCTCCTCAGTTATGAGGAGAGACCCGTGCCCTGCAATGGGCCACTATCGGTTGCTGCCAATGTGAAAACGCTCTAAATCGAACAATCTCTCCATACTTACTTGAAAACGTTCGTGCCTGTTGACCGCATCACGATAGCGCCGAGAGGAGCCACTCGAGTGGTCGTCGACACCCTCCGACGTCGTCTCAAGAGCTATTATGATAATGAGCGTTTTTAAAATTAGCACCAGATTAAAAAGCAAAATGAGGTCGGCGTGACATGGTAATTGAGTGGCTTATACAGTCCATTTCTGTCGTGAACTGATTTGTGGATAACGGTTATTCAATTCAAATTCAAATGCAAACAAAAGTATATTTGGATAAATATATGTGGAGGATTCCACACAATAATGACATCTTAGACATATAGACATCTTATTAGTATTACATTTCAAACTTATCCAATAAGTGATATTGGAAGTTTGTAGGAGATCCAGTGTCCAAGCTAAGCCCCAGCCTGTATTTTGGCACACCAGGATTCCCCTACAAAAGCAGTTGAAATTATATTGGAATATTTATTTAACTGTAATGTACCTAAGTTGACACAATCCTTGCCTATATATCTTCCAGTATAATTTATTTTTGTGTCTTATTTTATGACAATTTCTCTAGAATTCATTAGTGCATTTTTTGTACAAAATTAAAAACATTATTGCTAACTTTTTAACTCGCTATTGCATGTAATCTACTCCTGTAACTATAGTTCTTACTTTCCTATCTTCTGTTAATATGTACTGTGTCCTTTGTAATGTATCAGTTAAAACTATGTTGGTGTTCAAATAAATAAATAAATAAATGGATGATAAGAAAATGACTTAAAGATAAGGTTTGTTAATTCGAAAGAAATATTTGTGTGCGTGTGCATGGATATGCGCGTGTGCTTGTGCATATCTATGCATGTCTGTGAGTGTGTGCATAAGTGTGGTTATATCGATAAATAAATAAATGAACGTTTACACACTCACACCCCCGCACTAGGATTTCCTGTAGTGCGGGTGGCGGACACACACAGAATACACGACACAATTTAACGCCCAAGACCCGAGTACAAACATTTATTTGGCAAATAAATATCGATGTTGATGTCGATTGAGCTCAATCGAAATCATATGGATAATATTTAATAAACTTTAGTAGGTACGATGATTTTGGTAAGGCCAACGTGAAAGAACAGGTGCCTGTGAGGTTTTCTCAGAAAAATCAATTTCAGAAACAAAGTACAATAAACAGCACACATTTGTTGACCATATTTCCTTTTTATGAAGACGTTAAACCACACACAGGATGCGGCAAGTGAGTTACGACCCCTCTATATATCACCAAGGGGTAGTTTAGAGCCGTGACAAAGTGTACGGGACCTGTATTGACTTAAGTTAAACAGCAATGTTGTTACAAAACCAAATGGAAGCCTTATTAAATTTTGTCTAAATTGATATTAAGAGTGGTGACTATTTAATAAATAGCAAACAATAATGTCATGGTGGTGCAAACCTCAGTCCTGCGGTTCTGGGCAGAGCGAACCACAAACGCATAATAATCTTGAAGATTTTTCTGGTACGACTCCTGAAAGAGTGATGTGGTCATCACAAAGTTCACCAAAGTGGGATTAAAATAAAATGTAGATAGATATATAGGTAGAATATTCCTTACTGTAGACACAAAGTAACAAAATATATCAACAATCAACATTATCTCAGCACAGTACTAAAAGCGGTCTTATCGCTATAGAGCGATCTCTTTCAGACAAACTTTGGGAAGAGGACAGATTGAAAGAAAAGAGTACGGCATGCGAAAACAAAATGTGTAAAACATGAGAATATAATTTTGATTTACAAAGATACATGCATATTTGTGATTATAATATGGATTAATATGTGTGTGTCGAACACACATAATTAAACATACTAGTGTGTATAGACTCAGCATATCGCAAATATGTACTGTAGGTATGTATTAAAATTACCACAACCATAAATTCGCTTTTCAACAGCCCATTTCCATTACAAAAGTTACCCACTATGAAACGTACGAAACTTGGTGGCTGCGGGCGCAAAATCCATTTAACGCATTACACGATCCACTGATGGCGAAAGTGTGAGACCCATTGCACTTGAATGCTTTACCAAATGGTATTTTTAGTATTAGTTCATTGTGTAAAATCCAGCCGCCCTGGTCGCGGTCGGTAGTTGGATGGGTAAAACACTAGTAGTAAAAACATATTGAGCTATTCTGGCGCATCTTGGTGGGCACCGGATGTTAGATAACTAAGCCGTGATTCGGACCGCGCGTTTTTGTATAGACTCAAATGGGTGAAGCAGGTACTGTGGTGCTCTTGCCCAAAGGTTGTACTATCTCTCTCTCTCTTACTATTGCAGTACTCCATGTGAGGTCTTACTTGTGCTTTATAGAGCAGAAGCAAGTGCCCCGCAGTGAAGTACTGCGTCGCCTTGTTCAGGACGCCCAATTTCTTAGTGGCTAATTTAGCCTTGCATTCCAAGTGACCCTGATACTGCACAATCTGCGAGATCTCAATACCCAGGATTCCTATCCTCTCACCAATGCTCAACGCGATGCCCTGGAACTGCGGAGCAACGAATGGTAAACGCGCAAACTTGTGTCTTCGTTGTTGTAACTGTATTGTAAAAGTAAGCCCTGTGTTGTCTGCCCTGTACGACTGTATTGTCAAAAATGTCTGTCTATGCCAAAATCCCATCTGAATGCTGATGGTAAATTTTGTACTCCCTATCTATGCCAAAATCCCATCAGAATGCTAATGGTAATTTTTGTACTCTCTGATAGACTGCCCGCGGCTACGACCGCGTAAATGTCGTTTACCCTTCGATCAATCGTTTTTCCATACAAATTGTCATTCCCTATCCTATCAAGGGAAGATTTTAAAAATAAAAATAGCTTATGTCCTTTTCCAGCGTTCAATCTCACACTTTTAGGAATTAGATGTTGCGGACGCGATGGTGTTATTGTCACTGACAACAGCAGCGACCGTCTTAGTCCTCACGAGTAGTAATAATTGTATCATAACTTCGTTTAGCACGAATACTGACTATTTAATACAAGCTGGATAACTAATTATTAACTACATTACGAGATATTATATACACTACCTTATGTATAGTTTCTATTCCTGCAGTAGTATTCGAGGACAAAATCTGTCTACAGCAGATAGGTAGTAAAACTACGATCACTACGCTCGTTGGATTTACTTGTTCGAATCCGAACCATGCTCCGCTTCGATGGCAGATATTTGAGCGGTTTATCAAGTTCACTACCCAAAGAGGTTGCTGGGAAACGTTGCGTGTGGATCTCGACTAGTACGGATTATCCCATTCTTAGAATCATAACTATAGATGCTTCAGACCCTCTAGACAAGTGGTATAAACGAAAATCGAATCGAAAATATGTTTTCTAATCAGGGACGATGTAGGGGCGGTGTCTCCCCTGAAATACATTAACCCTAATTCTACCCCTTTAGGCGATCACTTTATGTCATGCCTAGTGGTTAAGACTTCGGCCTCCTATTCGGGGCCCAAATCCCAGGGACCATTGACTTTTCTAAGTAATATGCGTTTTAACTAATTGAATATCATCTGCTTGGGTGAAGGATAACATCGTGAGGAAACCTGCATGCCTGAGAGTTCTCCATAATGTTCTCAAAGGCGTGTGAAGTCTGCTAATACGCATTTGGGCAGCGTGGTGGTCTATAGCCTAACATTTCTCATCCAGAGAGGATACCCGCGCTCAGGTAGTGGGCCGGTGATGGGTAGTGAGTGATGATAAGGCAATGAATTACTTTTTGTATAATGCCTATGTCACACTCCGGCTCATAAACTACCTTTATGCAGAAAACACGTCGATCCGTTATGCGCCGTTACTGTGTGAAATGAGAACAAACACACAAACCCATCGCATTTTACGAAGTAAGGATTAGTCGATCACAATCTGGATCAACTATCAATAATATTTACAGTTGGCTTGTGGCTGTGCTCGTGAATTTGTTTGTTCAAATCGAACTCCGCTCCAGCCGCGGCGGAGATTCCAGGGCTTTATCAAGTTCGGTGAGCAAATAGGTTGGAGGATGAAATGTTGATTCATCCTGCACCCTATTGCATTCCACCGCAGAATGAAACGACATTTCATTCGGATATTCATGTGGGGAATATGAGTTTGGACACAAATTCCTGAATCCTTTTCATGCGTACTTTTACCGTGGCCGTAAGAAAGATAATCAAGAGACAAACATTTAAATTGTGAGAATATAGTGTGTGTGTGTAATATATCTTAATTTTTTTGGGAACATCTTCAATGTTGTGTCAATATTAAAATTACCTACTGGAAATATATTCTATTATTATTAATTTAATCTTTATTGTACACCATGACAAATAACAATGCACTACACATAAAATACTTAAATGAAGCTTGTGTCGTGGCTTGTAATAGCTGTGTTCGTTGAATTATTGTTTTGTTCAAACGAGCTTCATTCAGATTTGAGGATTTTATCAAGTTCGCTGAGCTGAGAAATAGCCTGCTGTTTGTAGAGTTGCGTGTACAGTTCTACTTTCAATTTATGGTTCCATGCGGTGAGGCGGAGGAGAATCCTTTGAATCTTAGCGATTATCCACCTACCCTACCTACCCTAGATTAAATAGGATAAGTGTGTATTTTAAATTTAAAGCCGATGTTTTTGATAGGTATTGTCTATCGTGACATTAGGGATTGCCATAGGATTAGATACTGATTTCTCAGAAACTAATTTTAAGGTAATCTAATTTAATGTTATTTAAATTTTACACATTTTTCTATTGTGTTGTGACATTCGTCAAGTGTGCAGCTTGTACCTTATGTCGAAATAAATAATTTCATTTCTACTTACTTAATGTTAGTCAAAAGTTAAAGTGAAAACATAATTATCCAAACATAATCTTTGTAAAAAATGTAAGTGGGTACGCAACTACTATTGCCCGACTAATTTCGGTCCAATACGTGGGTCTTCATCAAGAGCCACTAAGTGGCGCCAACGCCCGGCGCGAGCATAGCAGCGTGTCGCTTAAAATGAATACTCACGAATCCCTGTAAAAATTATAAATGAAACATGGTTCGACAGTAGCGCGCGTTTATACTTACTTTTTGGAAGTGAACAATTTATTACGTTCTTTTACGAGGACTCCGCAATCCGTAGTCCTATAACTCCGCCTGCCGATTACGCTTGAACACTTAAATTAAACACGCTACAACTTACGAAGTAACCATTGTAGTAATTAATCTGTGCTACAACATTCTTTTATAGCTATTAGTTTGATGAGGCTTTTAAAAGGAGAGTAACCTCACTCTCCTAAATATTACGGAACAACTTTGCCTGCGGCTTCACCCGCATAAATTTAGTTTTCCTTACAAAGTTTTATCCCCTGTTCTATTTATTTAGGGTAGTTAAGTTAAATTTAACGCGGATTAAATCGGGCACTGCAAGATATTGTTTTTCGAATAGACAGTTGCTGTATAAATACTAACTAATAAAAAATTCAATAATTTTTTTTAAATACACGAGAGTCAGATAAGTGGTACGTAGTAGAAGATAATTTTCCTACATAGTAATGAAGACAATGTGTTGTCAGCGATCTTGTCTGTTTTTGTTGATTAATTAAGTTCTCTGTTTTTGCGTACTCTACCGGCGTTTGATTAATTTTCTCTGTGTATGAGTCAATACTTTTTGTTATGGTATGGCATTGTAATATATAAATATAATTCATTTATATATACTTCGAAATATTCTAGCTCGATATAAATGATATTTACTGTGCTTGAAAGAAAAATGTTGAACTTAATTTGTTGATTACTTTACATTACGCAGTAAGGCTTCGAAGGATGAACTCACGTCAACACGAATAAGCTGTGCTGTAGTGGTCTAAGTGATCATTGTATTGTTAATCCATCAGCATCAGCATTCCATCCACTGCTTGACTTATGCCTCCATTAATCGACGCCACTCCGACCGATCCTGTGCCCTCTGAATCCAGCGGCTTTTTTCAGGTCGCCCACCTTGTCGAATCTTGCCGGTACTTCTTTTTTCGCGTTGTGGTCTCCATATCATCCGTGTCATAAGTACGTGCATTAAACACATTTTTTTTTGCGATTCCCATAAATAATTCTTTTCCAGTTCGGGAGTTCATTTGAAGAGTGACTTAGAATGACAAGTTAACAATACGCCAACACTGTTTGGACTAAGTCCAAGGTTTAATGCCAAGGATAAGTGCGGTGAAAATTCAACGAACTCTTTATGACATTAACGGTCTTGAGAGGTTGCAGAGATACTGGTTATGCGTATTGAAGAGAATGAAAAGAATATTTAAATTAAACAGAGATACAGCTAATGATCATTGTGGAAAAGGAGAGATCCCTTGGGTATTTAGTTTTTGGTAAATTGCTTTTGAATTAGGGTTTTTACCTTGCCTTACCTTTTGTTTCAATTTCTTGGATTTAAATTTAAACTAAAATTGCAAGTTTAAGTTATGTTGGTCTACGCTTAGGTATCTCAGATAGGTGAAGTACGTCCTTTATTTTATTTAGTAGACCATACTATCCCGACAGCAGTAAGTGTTATCTAGTTGCATTAATCCAATTCGTAAGCGGAAAAACTCGCAGGATGACCCTTACTAATATTATAAATGTGAAAGTGTGTTTGTTGGTTTGTCCTTATTTTACGCTGCAACAGAGCAATGGTTTGACATGATTTTTTGAATTGAGAAGTATTATGGGCCGGACAGTGACATATACTACTTTTAATACAGAAAAATGCGTGGTTCCTGTGGGATAGACAAGGGAAATTCACGCGGGCGGAACCGTCAAAAAAAACTTCGTCAACAGTTGGTATCATTCACTTCTTGGAGGTGAATGCCCTCACAACTCTAAGTACCTGCCGTGATTAAATTCTTGCCATAACGTCAGAAAGATGGTGGTTGATAGAAGGGAATGCAACCCTCAGTAGGTACCAATACGTCTGTGACCACGTGACCAATAAGAATGTGGTCTAACTCGATATTTCTATCGACCGTTATGAGGAGTTCGTATAGCCACGGGCTAGTGTGGAGTGTAGCTTGCATGCGCGTCTACTATGTTATCAAACGAACTTCTTAAGTGAAGTTAGATCAATATTATATGAATCGCCTCGAAGATATAATCGCGTAAGTAACCCCCTATCTACCTGTATGATGAGAGGATTACGTGTTTATATCTGAAGTATGAGGTGACGTAAATATAATTAAATGATTAATAAAAACCAAGTTATACAAAACAATTCTACTCCTTTAACTATAGCACAAGCTGTTGCAATTTCCCAACAAAAGCTTGAACATTTTCAGAACTTCGCGAGTTTCGTATGCTCTAAAAATATCTGTCGTCTATTTTTATAAGGTCATTGGCGCCGACCACAAAAGTTTTATGTAGGTTTGTGTAGAGTTGGTCCCCGAAACGCGTAACCACGGAATCTATAAAGTTTACGAGTATTGGATTTAGTCCAGCGGCGCTTGTAACGCTGCCCAATACTACGGACACGTTTTATCCATGTATCTGTGTGACGACAAACTGTCAGCTGCAAGGGATATAGGGGTACACTATGTACAGCTAGGGGATGTTTCTAGGGAAGTCCAACGAAGGTAAACAGGTTCCTAGAACCTGTAACGTAAAGCAGCTACGCTCAGTCTTTCGCTGCGGCTGCTACACGACTGTGGAATGCTTTGTAAGGCTACGAGAAGAGGTAAACAGGTTCCTAGAAAATAGAAAATACTTTATTTACCGTCAAAGCAACAACAACAACAACACGAACAGCAATAACAAAGGATATTTGTCAAAAATTATTAAAATTAAAAATTTATCATAATAACAAAAATCAATCTGGGTATAATGTGTGCGCAGTCAGACCTAAATTAAAATGCACTCAGCCTATGCTGTGTGCGTTTATGCTGTGATACAAGACCTCAGCCACTGGTTTTTATTCCATTTTAGCGTAATTACACGAATACAGACATTATATATGCGTTTACCATAACTCATACTACTACTACCACACGGTTCTGTTTGTTATAGCAGTTATTAAGCCTTATCAGAGAATTAGAGTTTCTGAAATTTTGTATACGCCACTAACCTCTGCACTGGACCAGCGTGGGGGAGTTTGCTCCAGGCCACCAGTTCTGAAAAGGGCAGATCACTGCAGCCTAATGGATTGTACCCATACTAAACGAGTACATCGAAAACCTAGCTTTCGCATCTTAGCCTTAGCGTCGTCAAGTTATCGGAGGAATAATCCAACAACATAATAACGCGAGTATGGTACAAATGGTACAATAGACCATAGAATTATCATTTCCAAAGGGAAAATTCGAATATTAACCTCATTTCAGTAAACGCTTTCACGATAACGCATTTGATATGCCAACCCACGTGAATACAGCTTGCTCGATTCATGAATTAATTTAGGGTTTTGTTAGATTGAAATGTGGAAACGGCTCTGCGAAAATACCTACCTCCCGGGGGATTGTATGGTTGTGATTTTCTAAAGTTTGTACGAATCGAGCTTTATTTTCGCCTCGTAACTCGTAGGTATTCGTTATATATTGTTGTGGTTCTATACATAACTTTATGTTCTAATTAAGGATTAACAGAAACTAGTATTTGGTATCTTTGTAAAATTTTAATTGAAAATAAATCAAAACTTGCAACATTGGACTGAATATGTTTCTATATTTTTATATACTGTAAAGGGGTCGGTATAGACTGCTGCTGATGGCGGTGCAGTGAAAAGTACGCCGTCAATTGAACATTAAAAATGGAATTGACTAAAATATGGCATTGTAATTTTGACGATAAATAAGCATAATAGATAATTTGGTGTTGGACTAAAATCCGGGTTTTAATAATGCTTAAATCTTCTTCCTCTGTCTCTTACACTTCTCTCGTGACGATCTTTTATTTCGGTGCTATATTAACCCCTGGGTTAAAATTTAGCGGTATAAATCAAATATTTATATCCTAAATCCACACGGAAGAAATTTCGGGCACGAGCTGCCAAGATATAATCCCCCTGTTTTTCAGCAGCTTTCGCCCACATTTAAGCTTTGACAAAGTTTCAGTTGTCCAGTTCACTAACTTGTTTTGATGGAGTGAGCTCACTAATTGGATCACTCTTATCATGTTGGTGCAATCTCCATTAGCTTTTAAGAGATTATTTCCCATTTGATGTTTAATCACAATTCGCGTTTTACGAATTGGTAGAAGGGGTAGTGGCAAACGCCGGTGTCGGAAGTTCCAATCCTAAACTGACTTGTACTTTCATTGTATTTTATGTAAAATATATATTTAATGCACGGATTTGTGCAACAGAAGCCGCATAATACCCTGGAATATCGCCTATGGACATAAGCAACATCAGAAGGGCCGCAAATGCGTCGCTGGAGATCGCTTTTTGGGATGTTTTCAAGAACCCTATATGAACTGAGTACACCTCAGAAGGAATCTCGTGCTACAATGACCACGTGCGCGGCAAAACGATTGCAGGGACCGATTTGTGGACGACCGCTACGAACCTAGTTGCTGTGGATGAAGCTTCAAACTTCGGTGATTGGTGCGATGGAGTGACTTTAGCATCATAACCATCTAGTTCTCCCGGTAGGACACACAAAGGGAGTCCATGTTTCTGTGTAAATTAAGTGGTTATAACCTGTTAGCGATCCTGGGATTGTTGACAACTCGGATCGCCGCGCGTTTTTGTATGAAGTCAAAAGGGGTTAAGCTGGTACTGTGGCGCTCTTGCCAGAAGGCTTGCGAGCACTCCCCATGCGCGTTATTGATCAAGTAAGTCTTCTGCAGTCAAGTACTCTCTATCTTTGTTCAGTGCACTCAGTTTGTTGGAGGCTAGTTTCGACTTACACTCCAAGTTACACCGAAATTTTTGGGAGCCTTTATTGGAAAATAGCTACCAAATTTCCGCGAACAATGCCGAGAGAATTCCAGTAATTTACAAAACTCTTTATATTAAAATTTTTAATGAGATTAAGGCCAACATTTTTGTCATCCCTGAAGGTTAATATTCCTTTTATATCACGATAAATATTTAACAGAGGTAAAGTGTAATCTAATTTGAACACCTTATGAAAAACCTTATTTTGTTTACCTCTGAGTATTTTACCGGCGATTCCGGGCGAAAAGTTTTGTAATAGAAAGTATGAAAGGGTGATATTAATGTGATATTGCACTTGTACACAGGTACAGTGGCTTATACCTACTTTGCTATCTTATGAAATAGCTTGTCATTTTATGTTATAATAGGATTCTTATAGGTAAGTATCTACAATGGCTACAATCTACTAATGGCTCAATTCTGGGCACGGATTGTCCAGCATGGTAGAAACCGACTATAGCCTTAACCTGTTACGTTGTGAGAGGACTCACGTGCTCAGTAGATGCAGTAGGTAGTTGCTGACGATTATATTGAAAAGCATGGAAACGGGTATAGCTGGTTATATAAAGTAACGTTAAAATTGTGAATTGTACCCGGTTAAATTTAAAACCTGTTAAAATTTAAAAATATTGATCCCAGTGTAAGTACTCTGCCTCACTCAAAGCTACATTGTAAATGTTAAATAGATGGTAGTACCTTTTCAAAACATTTTAAGCCTGTGTCTTTTATGTTTTCATATGTCCGAATTAAGCCTTTTGATTTCGTATTAAATACGCGGACTTCGCGAGAGTGAAAAGTGGTTTTATAGCAACTAGTCGTACCACGGGACACAAAGCGATAACCTAAAAACATACTCAAAAATGATAAATGCAACAATTCGCCCGGAGCGGTACTAACGCCACATTCGTTCTGTACTTATATTACGAGTTTTCTAGTTTTGGTCACGTTATCGTTTATGTCTACTATGGCTAAACGTTATGCTAAAACAACGTTATGACAACGTGTTTCCGTAGTTCAATTTATCGTTAGAAAATTGACTTACGACGGTTCACATTTTGAAAAGAGGCCCGTGCTGTTATTGACTAGTGAATCGATAAGTCAGGTGAACATTCTAGTACACAGATGTTGTAAATTTTAGTACACAGATAATAATCTTATAATGTAATAATTCAACTCAAAGATGTCCCTAACCTCTAAAAAAATTTCGGTCTAACTTATAAACGTTAATTAAATTTATGTGATGTATTTCTGATTAATTAACTAATCTTTGTATTCAAACATTTTTTAGTTGAATAGGTACTAAGATACTGACTTACGATTTTTTAAAAGTAAGGGGGACCTTTATTAAATTATGCATGACAATTAATGGAATATGTGGCACACTAATGTAACTGACCATCCTGATTACCACGATTATGCAAATAGAGTATAATTCATTCATTCAGTCATTCAAATAACATCGCTCTACGTCGCCTAATGTTGTATGTCATCAGTCAGACAACGTTCGTCGGGCCCCTCGCGAGTCAAAAGTTTGTTTTTCGTTCATAATAGCGGAGCAGAACAACGTTAATGCCATTCATTCTCTCACCTCTTGGCTTACAGTTTGTTAATTATAATGAGCGTTTCCACTCTTCAACGTTTAGTACAGCAGAGTCAAAGAGAATGCTAAATGGCTGGAACCTTTACGTATTCCTGCGGATTTAAACACCGTTGTGGTGGCTTTAATGTGTTTCAAGTCCAGTTTATATTAATCCTTATGTAGCATATATAATGCCCTTCGATAGCACATTACACAAGAGAATAATGGTTTGCGTACTCACCGCGAATAGCCGCCTAAAATCTTCTTCTAAATCTATTCTGTTCTTGAGGGGCCCCTCGGAGGAGTAGTTTCCACAGGACTGGGTCGATGGATTCCTCGATTGGAACACAGAGGGTCGTGTTGACCGCACTGGGCACAGTTAGGTACTTTGGAAAACAGTAAATTTGGAAATTGTATGGAGCGCGTCGCTAGCGTGGTCGTTCGTACGGAAAGCGAATTCGAACTCCCTTAGCATCAGTCTATGCACTAGAGGGCGCGCAATGTAGGCGCGGAAGACGGAACCAAACCTATTGTTTTTAAATTCAATTTAAAAATGAACGAATTTCTCCGGATTCTTTGAGAAATGCCGCCTTAGTGAACTATCCGGAACACCTTATGCCATTCTAGCCATGCTGGGTACAAGCGACTAATGAAACTAGAAAAATCCATATAATAAAATATGATTAAAAATCAAGTAAAATAACAAATGATTTAAAAAAAATTGAGTGTACCTTGTGCTTATCCATTTGATAATAAATAAATCAATTTGGTAAAATTAATTATTAGTGTAAGTATTGGATATCAATATAAAGGAACTACAATCAGTAGTAATAGTAGTATAGTACTATAGTAATAGTAATCACATGTAGAAATTAAGGTAATACATGTGAAAGAATAAATAAAAATAAAATACCATCACGGCCCTCAAAATGTGATATAGAAGGGTTTAAAAAAAAACTACTGGCCAGTGATCTCTTCTCGGATTGGGTGACAGCTGAACTTACGTAGTTATGAAACTAATCTGTGACTGCACTTTCGTTTTCTACCGGGTCCAAGGTTCGATCCCAGACTGCTGACTTTCGAAATTACCAAATAAATTATTTTAGCACCTTATACTAACTATACTAACTAACACTAGCAATCAGTCGTATAGTCTTATTCGAGATTTGTTACAGATGTCCATGGGCGGCAGTGGATACTGAGACTACATGCCCGTTTGCTATTCTAATCACTTAGAAAATACTTGGTCCTCATAACAAAATCGTTTTTTCTTTTAAAATAATAATAAATCACATTTTTAAAGTATACCCAGACTTTTACAATCATTAAAAACATTAGAATGTGCGTCAAGAGGCATGCGAAATGTGATAATCCTCTTAAGTTCTTAATACAATAAAACCACATGGTTTGTATCGATAAAGGCGTAAATGCTGCACTGACGTTCTAATACGAGATGATTCGTTGAGAACATTTTCATATTTTCCTTGTTTGATAATCGTAGTTTCTTTTATCTGTACAAGTTCAGCAACAAAATGGAGCAATAAAATAAATCCTTACATATTTATTGCCTATCTCATAAACCACAGCATTTACAAGAGATCCAATGTATTTTCGTGCCAAAAGGATTTTTAACCTCCAGTGAAATTACATCACTACGGTATGCTGGGGATTTTATATAAATAGCCAAGATTTTTACTTGACCAAGGGAGGTTCTCAGTTTAGCCTGTATTACGTATGCATGTAAGTTAATTCGCCAATATCTTAAAGCTGATAATCGTATTTGGATGCGGTTTTACTAATTGATAAATGAATGATTGGAATTTTAATATTGTTAAATCTAAAGGTAAGGTAGAACCTGTAAAAGGCTCGCCCGGAGCGATACCACCATCACACGCATTTCTACCGTGAAATAATTATTTGTTTATTCAATATTGTTCTGCTCGGAAAGGTGTGGATTCCGGTTTCACTTATACAGGTAGCGACTACCGCAGTCCTCAGGAGTAGCAACGCATCTGTGATCAACTTGGAATACTAACGGTTACTAACATTAACTAACAGGACTAACTTACACTAACAGTCCTAACTCCCACGGTCCTATCACTAACGAATGCCAACTAACAATTATCACGTATTACAATTACTATGAGCGATGATAGCCTAGTGGTTAAGACTTCGGCCTCGTATTCGAGGGGTCCGGGGTTCAAATCCCAGGCACGCACCGATGACTTTTCTAAGTTATGTGCGTATCAAGTAATTGAATATCAT
>DWLO01001796.1:0-13971 GCA_018245335.1 Dalla quadristriga | reverse complement strand
AATAAATATAAGTGAGTCACTCTACGGCATATATCTCTATGCAAACAAATATGTCAATCTGTTGCTAGGTTGCTGCGTGAAAGAAGCACACAAACCAATAAACACACTTTCGTATTTATCATATTATTATTAGAAGTTATAATATGATGTGAATATTTAATACTATACCGGTATTAGATGGATTTACTTGAATGAAGCGCTGGTGTCAATCCTAATCCGTTAAGTAGATAATAACTCTCATAATTTTCAGTGGTGTATGATTTCACTATCATCATCTACTGAGCACGGGTCTCCTGTTAAGGTGAAGGGTTAGCCATAGTCCACCACGCTGGCCAAGTACGGATTAGCAGACTTCACACGCCTTTGAGAACATTATGGTGAACCCTCACGATGTTTTCCTTCACCGAAAACAGACGATAATTAATTACTTGAACCGCACATTACTTAGGCACTTATGTGCGTGCCTGGGATTTGAACCCCGAACCCCCTGCGTAGGATGCCGAAGTCTTAACCACTAGGCTTTCATCGATTCTTGTCACTATACACTTGGATAAATAAAGAGACTGTAACAGGGATTCAAAAAAACAAACGGATCATAAAGGTTTCCAGAATCCCCACGCGACAAATAGAGGGTTAAATAAGACCTACATTCGGAATGTTGGTAGCTGCACGCAATTTCCTTAGTCTTTAATATCCGCCTCAGGATGGGAAATAGTTAATAGAACAGTTCCACAGCATTGTTAATCTACCTGTTTTATCTGTTTTCCAGTGCAAAAAACATACAACCCGCAACAGTAAATAGAAGGCGGAGGAGCCTGTATTCGGTTTGAACGGAAATTCCGCTGGTAGAATGGTCCGTTCAAATACGACATATAAAATGCCTGTGAAGTCCATAATTATACTTAATGCTCTCAATACAAATATAAATGTAGCAGTAGAAAGTAGTTTCTCTCGGTAAAAGTTTAAGTAACACCATTTTCCCTCGACAATAAAATTGATAACATCCAATAAACGTCAATGATAACATTCAATAACATTAATAATGTCAGTTGACTTCGAGACTGGAGATTGCAAATTGACTGTGAAATTATTTTATTACTCCGCCCGGTTTCGGTATGAGGTTTAAAATTAATTGAATGTGAAAATTCAATTAGTTTTAAAGCCTCTCGTATGAGTACCAAATGCGAATCGAATGGAAATATTCTTCCAGTGGTTTTGTTTGTCAGATGAAAGAACTTATCTGTGATTCCTGGAGTGGGATTATTTACCATCACAGCCATTCCTGTGGTAAAAAAACTTTAGTCCTGTCAATCAGTTTATACCAGTGGACTGTGGGTGACAAATTCGCGCCCTGCATGTTCATGATGGATGTTGGGGATGGCGTGGTGCTGTAACACCTCAAAACTGTTAGCTGACTGGCGTACAGACGAATTTCATGCCATCATGCGCATGAAAGCGGCATCCTTGCTATAGCGCCTACGCAATAGCAGTAACGGTATCCTAAGGGTGATTGCTGGTAGAGCGGACTGCTCCATCCAAAGGCACTGGGTTGGGTTAGCCATAGGGTTACTAAAATAATTTATTTTAAGATATCAGTGTATAAACTAACAATAATAACATATAATTCACATGTTAAACAATTTATTGTTACTAACGCATTAACAATATATGGATGGTCTATCTGAAATAAAGGTTTTATTAGTAATAATTATTATTGAGTTTTTCGATTGCAAGGCTGTGAGTCAATACCTCACTGTACTGTAATGAAAATCTTTACTGTACCATAAAAAATATACGTAAAATATAAATATACGTATATTGTACAAACACATGTAATCAGCCTGTAGCGTGAAGTTCCGCTATGCTGTCGTATTGCGTGCAAACAAGACCATGTTTCGTCAGCGACTAAACCTATAGGGTTTGAGATCACGCGCGATAGTCAGTTAACGTATCTTCCTTTATTTGATTTAATCTATGTTGACATATTTGTTATTTTGTAATTGCTATTAAGAGTGAAAATAATCCATGATTATTCTCCATTATTGTGTATAAAAAATTAGGTACATTAGGTAATTAAAATATCTCTAAAACATTATTATTTTTTATAAACGCCAACTACATACTCTTCCACGCATTAGGATTCCTTGTGTTGCACACACACAGATACACACACACAGTAATCTCTCAACCACTAGTTAGGCGGAGCTAGCGATAGAATAAACGTTACTGTATCTCTAAGTGTCAATTTTATTTATTAAATAAAAGCAATTTATCATATTATTGAGCAGTCCCCATGGGACTTGGAAGTCGACTATGACATAAGTCGCCTGCGTCGAAACAATTCCTAACGAGCGATTCAAAAATAGAGCCCCTGGGTTGACTGGTAAAGAATGCCAATAGGCATTAAGTCTGCAAATCACATTTTAAACCCTTTTAATCACCTTTGTTAATCGTACGACATTGTAATAAAGCGTAAATAAGTAAATAAAATAATGTTATTTGGCGATCTAATGTCGACAATGCGAATGCGACAATAAAATATAATCCGGCAATCTACGCCGTAGCGCAGTGTCTCGGGGGTGACTTTAGAAATCTGCTGGGCGATATTGCAGAGATCATAAAACGCTAAGAGCCCCGATGCAATATTACAAAGCATGTTGCGTCAATATTAACATTTAACTAGGTTACTGTGTCGATAGCGGTCGCAGCTGTCGTACCTATGAAGTACTTAGGTAATAAGCAACTTATAAAGTCTGTAGTATGTTTTTAATCACAACTTCCTAACTTAATCCTATCTTATTAACCAGATGGTTTAAGTTAATGTTTTAAATGTATATTTTGCTCTTTGAATCTGCACAAATTTCAGGTTCAAAAGTATGCTATTCTCCGTGACTCACACTATCTCTCTACCAAACCCTATGAGGATCAGTTGTATACTCTAGCCGTGAAGGTGTATAAAACAATCATCTCATCTCTAGTAATATTAGTAAAACTTTCGTAAACTAACAACTCAATGAATTTGGACGGCGAATAACGTCATTTCAATGCCTGGGAAATTTCACAACAATATGATAGTGGTGAGGATATTACTGCTAGCTACTAGCTAGCCCTGTCACATTTTGTTGGACAGATAGACAACGGAAATGATTATTAGATATTGAGCAAAACGTATACTTTGATAGTTCGATACTGGACGTTTATTAAAAAAAAAACTAAGAAAATTGTATCTACGAATCATAGTTTTAAGAATTATGAGCTTGTGCGCTTGTGCGCAAGCAGCTTCACAGACGTTCTGCCTTATAAAAACAATGATATTTTATCTTAGCTTCGACAGTCTGCATAACTTAGTCGAAACCATCGTATCTCTTCCCATGCAAGGTTTCCGAGTCATTCAATTTGGCACCCGTTTGAAGACATAACGTTACTTGCCAAATAATAATAGTTCACCCACGTATAAATTGTAATGCAGCTTGATAGCAAGTATAGCACTCCATTTACGAGTATAATGGAGTTCTATACGAATAAATATTTACGAATATGCTGCTGATAATATATCTTCTTCTTCTTTTTTATGTTTAAGCAAGCGTTTGGCCGTGACTACGCTAAAAAGCTAGGTACGTTCAATGAGGCATGCTTACCTAGAAAAAGTTTTTTCACTCTAGCCTTGAAGAGTTCCAAGTTATACTGCTCGTCGTAAATACATTACTGGAGGTCGTCCATGCTCACGTAATTTTTTGTTCATGTGTTCTTCAGCCTCCAGTGAGTACCTATAAAGTATGCTAATTATTCAAAAACTGTCATGTTAGTTGTATGTCTTATTTGATCGGACCATCTGATTGGTGATCTCCCACGCATTCTTTTACCCCTATTTTGCCAGTGTCTTTATTATAGCCTTATTCTTGAACGATTTTATGTTATCAAAGTTTATTATCAATTGACATTGTTATAATTGCTTTGACTAAAATTGTACTTTTTGGAAAATTGTACGCCTGTATGTTTTGTATAGTATATTGTTTACACCTGAAACTGTAAGCTATCTAGCAATTTAATTAATATGGTTTACAAAGAACAAACTAATTTTACAATTAAATCACTATGTTTTTTTATGCGCATTGCAAGACTGTTCGCGCCTTTTTCACTTCAACCGGTCTTGTGTGCTTTGAATTCCTACAATGTTAACATAATAACTACGTATTGAATAGGATGATTTTGAACTGAAAACAAAAGGCAAGAAAACTGTGGTCAATTGCGTACCTACTTTGACACCAGGTACCAAAGTAACACCAATTAGAAAGGTCCTATGTTCAAGAGTATCCCTTTATAGGACGGATACAAAGATTAAACTCGCTTGAAAATAAAGCCAAAAATTTAACATACCATGCAGGAAATTCACATATTTTCACACTCGGTTAAGCATACGTAGAGTAGTTACGAACGGAAATTGGCATGCTAAAGCACATTTGGATTTAGGAACTCAAGCAATTTGCTCGAGGTAATGAGAAACATATGTTCCGTGATAATCCTTCAACTTCAAGTTAACGTTTCAAAAGCTTACATTATCTAACTTCTTAAAATTCATTAAATCTAGAACGAATTAGTAGCAACAGTAAGTCTCTGCGTTAACCATCATGATCCTTATCCTAACTTATCGTATAAATGTGAGTTTGTTTGTTGGTTTGTCCTTCTTTCACGCTGCAATAGAGTGATGGAACGACGTGATTTTTTGCATAGAGATAGTTTATGGCTCGGGAGCAACACAGGCTACTTTTATCCCGGAAAAAAACACGGTTCCTGTGGGATAGATAAGGGCATTTTGCGCGGTTATAATAAATGACGGGTATAAATTATATTACTTTACTTGTGTTCGTCACCCGTGTTTCTACCCCTTCAGAGTCGGTACGGGTAAATAATAATATAATAATAAAGTGTATTTAGATCAGACATAGTCCATAGTGATAATTACAATATTGTGTTGGAACATGATAGAAATCTTAAAAACTAATGTACCTATACCTACATACACCTACATCTCCACCTAAACCACAAATGTCCCTCATAGATCAGTGCAGCTGTATCCAGTGACGAAGCATCGGCGCGTCCCAGCGTGGATCAGGATGCCGTTCGTGCTGACTCGCAGCCTCTGCATCAGGGAGGCGCACCTCTTTCGGATGATGGCATGGAACCCATCTACGCGCCTCTCCGTAAACATTCCTGACGCACGAAAATGCAGGTTTTTTTAACTACTAACTAAAAACTACGGTCGCAACACGGAAAACTAAATAAATAACACACTCACAACCCCACACATGTGTTGCGGGTGGCGGACACACATAGAAAACAACACAATATAATGACCCAAGACCCGAGTACAAACATTTATCTACCAAGTCTGTCCTGGCCGGGGATCAAACCCGGGACCCACGGCTTGTCAGTCATGGTCACTAACGAACGCGCCACTTTTGTAATACTTTAGTAATACTAACTATTTGCCTTATTCGAAGCTGGTCTCAGATGCATTGTTATCCCTGGGGAATGAGGTGGTCGCGTCTTGTATAAGTGCAACCGCATCCACACCTTCCCGACCGAAACACAATTATTGATAAAACAAATATTTTACGGCAGAAATGAGCGTGACGATTGTACCGCCCGCGCAACCCCTCGATTACCGTTTACATAAAAAAATACTCAAAAGATTACCATATTTTAAAACTTAGTTGGTACTTGAACTCGTGTTTGAGTGCAATAATTCATAAACTTGTCATATTTTACATCACAGTAAAAGTTTCTCTCTTTGTTCTAAACTCACAGTGTAACCCGCGGTTGGCGGATTAAAATGAATATTTTTATAGTAACGGAAACTTTCTCTGAAGCTAGGTCAAAAGTTATTCGAGTTTTGAATTACACGGTAAAAGCGAATTTAATTCTTAAATTTAACAAATTTTTTTGTGTTTTACTTAACATATTTTAAAGACTAGTATTCACGAACAATCATCATCATCAACAGCTAGTCGTAATAATAATATTAATAATACACTTTATTGAACACCATCGACACACAGCACATACAAGATACGAAACAACCAAAAAAACTATATTCAAAAGCTGAGAAGCGATTTCTTCAGCTCGATAGTTTAACAAAATACTAGGTCCAAAAATAAGGTACTTGTTTTTTCTTTTTCTAAATATGTTTTCATTCAAAATTTCGGATTTAAAGATCAACTTATTCTAAAAAGTTGTTAGTGCCCTACGACATCATTGCTACGCTGGACATCATGCTAGGTACATTGTTATCTGACATTCTTATGGACACAAGAGTCATTTTTTTAACAAAATATCGGCTCATTCTCGGGAGCAGTGACGTCATCACAATTTCATCCGAAAATAAATGACATAAAGAAGAGAAAATATATAGTTGAACTCAGGATAGAAACCCAAAAACTGTATCTTTGTTTTAGGAGCTTACTAAATATTGCAATGTTGTAAATTTTCTGGCTGTTTATTATCTTCCGGATTTATTATAATAGGTCCTAATATTTTCTATTTCCAAATACTTCTTAATATTTCTAAACTATTATATGAAATGAGTATGCCGCCACTGACATTTCATTTTTCTTTTAAATAGGTACACACAACACAAATAAAACATCTCTTGGTCTATGAACTGCGAAGGTATTGCTGCGTAGTGAAATCGAATATTCGAGAATAGCCCGGTCAGAGTTGCCATAAGCAAACGTGTTTGTCCCGCTTTGATTAACGACTATTGGAATCCAACTGCAGTATAGTTTGCACAACAGACAAGTTAGAGCCTATATTGACTGAAACGGACGTGATTCTCGGGGAGCTTTTCGGGTAAGCAAAACATTGCGTGTGGGATTGGATTAGCATTGAAATTGGTTGATGATCGAGGTGATGATGATGATGGTCTTAGGTTTCAGGTGTAGCATATCCTGGATGTTGACGGCGATATGATACTTCCATCCATCCATCCATCAGCCTTTGGAGGTCCACTGCTGGACATAGGCCTCTCCTACCTGACGCCTCTACGACCGATCCTTTGCCCTCTGACTTCAGTGGTTTCCTACTGTCATCTTCAGCTCGTCAGTCCATCTGTTCGAAAGGGTATCGTTGCTCCTTTTTCAGAGTTGGGGTCTCCATTCGTGGACTTTTCTTTTCCATCGGTTATCAGCCCTTAGAAATTTGTAATAATATGATACAAAAGCTTTTTGTTAATGTTAAAAAATTTGATTAATACAATCGATAGTGGTCCACTGCAGGGCACGAAATTCTCCTCACTGAGGCCCATGCTGCTCCAATCCAATGGTTGCTTAGTGCATCCAGCCAATTTGTAGTCTAATACTGCTACATATATTATATGTGAACTTATGTAAAATACTTGTTGTTATTTATTTCAAAACACTGTGTCACGTACCAAATGTTTGTGTTGTAGTGCAATTCTGCAATAAATGATATTCTATTTTCTTCTATTCTAATAACGACACTGCTACAAACGAAATCGCAAAGTTCGTATTCCAGATTAGACCTTTATTAAATACACTTGGGAAACATTATTAATCTGCATAGCCTCGTGCGATATCGTTTGTATAGCTTGACTTGGCAAGACATTCAAGACTATTGTAGGTCAGAATCTTAATACAATGCTTATATAACTAATATACTCCTTATATTACCCACTTGATGAAGCGTCTAATTGAAATTTAGTTCAGCTAATAATTTATAATCTATCATTTTAATTATATTATAATTATATATAAAATAATTATAGTATAATTTATAATTTACATACCTACATTATTATAATAGGAAAAGATAATTCAATATATTTGTTAATCTTTGTCCGTCCGTAATCCGTCGTTAAATTAATAATTGATACGCTCATAATAGTACCCTTAACAAAATAAATCTGAGTTGATATGACGCCATGACTGTTGTAGCCATTGTCAACTCTACTAAAGCGCATGAGTCATAACAGCATTTTACACTTGAAATTATGAGTCGAGTAAACTTTTGTGACTTAAATTATTTAGAAACTCTCTTTGCGATTCTAAAAAATTAGAAAAAGGTTTTCTATGTGATAACAGTAATACCGCTAGCTTTAATTATTCAAGCTTCACGTTACGTAACAAGCGCGAAAATTTATAACTCGTTTTTTATTTAAATGCAATAAAAAATAATAGTAAAGTAGGTACATAAGTATAATAAGTATAAGTACTTTGGCTTTGACTTGATTAGTATGTTTGTAACTTTACACTTGTGACAGTGGTATTTTTCAAGGTCATAATGATTTTAATTTTCTATACAGCAACACTATTCATTTACCTATTTTATGGATCGTTAATTCTATCCAGCAGTGGATAGAGTACTTAACTTACCTAACAAGGTAATCCGCAAATACTTGATACATATAGCTTTCCGTTTCGTAAAACCAGTGAGTCTGCAGTGAATGGCCAGAACCCGAGGCTAGAACCCATTAGCAGCCTCTACCCTCTTCCCTCCCTCTCCCTTAACTTAGGAGGGGTTTCGAATAATTAATAATTCTTGCCTTTTATCGATCGTGTACGATTGAGCGCTAGGGTTATAGGCACTTTAACTCGCTATGTGTGACCGACCGCCTGCCTAACGGTAACCCTACTACGGTATTCTTTTGGGATTTTTCTCGCTAGCTCTTTCACTGCTATGGGCATACATTTTATCGTTTTGTTTGTCTTTTCTTTAACATTCTTCAATGTTAAAAGTTTCCGTATTCAAAATCATCGAAACATTTCTAGCCAGTATTCGAAATTTAAAACAAGGTTGTGATATAACTTATGACCCGACTAAGTATAAATACTCGTACCCATTCATAATCTTTTATTTCATAATGTCTTGTATTTACTAATACCGAATTAACTATAATTTATCTTATTATAAGGTATACCGCACCAAATCTCGTACGTGAGGCAGTTTTACACCTATTACACACACGGAGGGTTAATTTAAAACGCGTCAACCCACCAACAATCGCTCCGGTTAGCGGCTGGGAACTTATTCACTCAGTGAAATGAGCGAAGTTAGCTCTCAGTTGCTCCCTTTGTTTCAACGTACGAGTACGATTTCATTTGCTTTCTGGTAACGCGTATCGGATTAGCTGTTCACTCGTTGTTGTTTGTTTGCTTTGTTAAATAACTTGGCTGAACGAGTTTAGCTTGAAATGTGATTGTATTATCCTACAATCACATTTCAACTTTAATAAAATTTTAATTTTACAGACTGATAATCAGTGCCTGGTTAATTAATATTTATTTATTTCACATTTCACTGCAAGACCTTATCTAGGGATTACACATTGCGGACTTAATGCCTAATAGCATTCTTCACAAGTCAACTGGTGATGGTGAAACCCTGTGGAAGGTGATATAATTATGATAACTATCAGATTTCAAAATACATAAAGATAAAAATACAAATTACAGAAGCTTTATACATATTTCATCCCTTAAAGTTATATATAAATCAATCAATACTAAGTACCTGTAAAATATACTCGTATATTATAATAATTTCATTAAATATTATAATGGTGTATTTCTGGAATATAAGGCCTGCAAATTTGTTCGTGAGTACTTTGTCATGTCATTAATAATTATAATTATGATGTAAATTAGTGCATTGAAACAGGCTGGTTAAGTAAGTACACTCCAATATTTCCAGATCCAGTCTGAAACTGTTTGCAGCTACGAGTCGTAAGAGTTGCCAGACAAAAGACCGGATGAATCCTAGATAAACCACCTCCTGTGTGTAGGTAATTACTTGTCCACACCTATTAGGCTTCATCGGAATCGACGTAGGAAGCGACGTGGAAAATTAACTGGCAACACCATTATGCCCTGTGCCTACCCAGTTTTGTCAATGTCAACCACAAAAATACGGGATTTCTCATGTCATTCCGCAGATTCAAGAGAAAGTTAAACGCCTTTTGGCGTCGCTTTGTTGATTTGAATATCATAAAAAGTGTCAGGGTGGAAATATTATTGTTGATCAAGTTTTTCAGAAAACGTGTGTGATTTCAATAAATGTGATATTATTTATTCAATCAGTCCTGTGTGCTTATTACTATAAAACTAATAAAAGATAAGTTCTACATTTATAACAAGGAGGTAAATGAATAGATACTTAAATGAAAAAAGGTTAGCCAGGCAATATTCTTAAAACACAGTTTGATTCTCCATTGGGAGATATCTTTATACAAAACAAGTATTAAGGAAATCCAAAATACTCTCCTAGTTTTATCAGATATATTTTTAACAGAACTTGAAAATACTTTTCACGGAACGAAGAGCTTCGCCCCAGGGACTGGCAATTTTATTGTGTTTGAATTTCAGTAGGGATCCTATGTAGGTACAAAACTTGTACGAGAAACATTAATAAATCATATTATTATTATAACACATTAATCGCCTTTATTTTATCAATGTAGTAAGCAGAAGTAGCAGTAGTAATGGACTATAACAGTAGAACATCTTTTATGAATCGTAACGATATGACAGTACATTTAAAGTGTAGGTGTTCGTACCTTGTGACATACAAACACATGTTTTTCGTAATATTATGTAGGTTAGGTTAGAATTAGACATTCACTTTAACAAAGGTTACTCATGCGGTAAATACAATTTGTTTCAAATGTAACTTAACTGTGCCAAACAGCACAGAAAACAGAAGAAATATTCTAAGCCAGCATACCCTGAACTTTCAAAGTAGATTTTCTACACATAACACCTACCTGAAGGTTGATTTCATAGATTGTGTAGAGTTCAGCGTATAATGGAGTTGGCCAACGATTTTCCGCAAGGCACAATAAGCTAGGTATTCAACCTCCAATATTTTGCTGTGAAATACTAAACAAAGCTTATATCGTATTTTCGAGGTACTGGCACTTATATGGGGAGTTATTGTGTTAGCTAACTTTAAAATATCCGATCAGGGAGTAATTCGTTGTGGAAAATATATTTTTACAAGCTTTTTTATAATGTATTTAATTTTTCTTCAAATATTTATCATAAAGGTAACTGATTTTTATAAGTGACATCATTACATACTTACTAGATTCTGCCTGCTACTCCGCCGGTGAAAAGTCCTTTTTCAGGTTCCAGCTATGTTCACACCTAATACTACCTTCATTGTATTACAATCTAGCCATATAAGGTCTTGCGCATTAAATTGTGTTGTGTTTTCTGTGTGTCCGCCACCCTCAACACAGGGCATCCTAGTGCGCGGGTGTGAGTGTGTAACCGATTATTATTATAATTATTATTTAATTTTCATATTAACACCTAATACTAACAAGAGTAACTAGCTTACTAACATTCTCTCGCGTAGTTCTATTCGAGGTTTGTCACAGATGTTCATGCTGTCCTACCGTCCACTGCCACATCTGTGACAAACTTCAAATTGTACTGTACAAGGGACTGTTAAATAGTAAGTCCTGTTAGTATTAGGTGTTAATAAGAATCTAAGAATCTGAGTATGGTAGGTATTCGTTATTAATACGGCGGTGGGCGTTAGGATTGTCAGTGTGAGTTAGTCTTGTTAGTAAATATTAGTAATTGTCCAGTTAGTACCTAATCGTTAGTATTTGTCCTATTCGAAGCTGATCACAGATGCGTAGCTATCCTAGAGGACTTAGGTGGTCGCCTCTTGTATAAGTGTAACGGTATGCCACCAGCTTTAAGATGACATACACTTGGCTACGATTGACTAATATAAATCAAATAGCCTAAGTCCGGTCCCAATACTTAATTAATGCGCAGGTCGTCCGTTAACGACAGGAAATGAACAGCTTACCGTCACCGTGCTCCCTAAATTAATTTTGGATAAAATTCCAGTTTTGGAATGAACATCGGTAGGCAGGATATTGGATATTAGTTCACGGATATTGGAAAGTGTCAGTTATAACTGGTACCTACTTCTATTTAATTTAGTGAAATCCAAACAGGTTGGTAAATGAAGTAATGATGTTGAGCAATGAATGATAAATTAGTCAAATTAAGTTTTTGGTTTATTATCCCGGGTTCTGCTGGGTTGGATTCCCGGTCAAACTTTTATGTCACAGATAGGGTTCGTTAATTACATTGGTTTTATGTTATTGGTTTCAACCGTAGAAAATAAAACAAAACTTTCACCCCAATAGTACCCCAATGTAGGGCACGAGTCTCTCCGCACAACTAAAGGGGCCTGGAGAGTTCCTACTCCACCAAGCTGCGTCATTGGTGGAGGGACATTATGTTATTAAGAACAAAAAGGTGTATAATCAATTCAAAATATAAAGAACTTTTCAGTACTAGTTTAAATCATATTGTTTATTTTTATTAATAAAACTATTAAAACTATTAATAAAATAGATTTTACACTTTCAGTATATAAAAAATAGTAAGACCATGAAATATATAATAAAATTAAGCCAAACTTGCCTTATTTCTTAACAACAACTAAGAAATCAACAACATGTCTTCAAGGTTAATGAAGTTTGAGCAGAAAAAAATATGAAAGACGTGCAGTAGTAAGTACCTACGCAGTCAATTGTGAAGATTTTGTTTTGTTAAAGTGATTAATTTTCCTGTTCTTATAATTTGTATCTTGAGAATACTTATTTTTTTTTTATTTGTTAATTTATTTGTTTTATTTTTATTATTAAGTTATAAAAGACTCGTTAATAAAATTTGTGGAAGGTTTTACGCTCTTAAAATTCCATCCTACAAATTCCATTTTGGCTATCAAAATAACTGAATCAGGGAGACTCGACGTTGACCGATAGTGTGTGGCGAGTGGGTTTTCGTGCACTCATGTTTGCAAACATCGTGCTGTGTATTTACACATTTCCTTCGACTAACATCATGTGTTGTTCGGACTTAGGGGCAAATCCAGGAAAGGGGAACTGGTTAAGGATTTTAATAGCCGCTAATTAGTTGGTATGATCACGAAGTCGGTCAATAATTCAATGCTCTTAAGAGGCCTCTCACATTTAACATCTAACCCGCTCGCAAATTCTAACATTAACAACGATTGTAAAAGTGTAGGTAGACTATTAAAAAATGTACTTCGATATAATTGTTGACAATAACGGACATTTAAGACATTATTTTATTTTTCATATACCAAATTTTTTATACATTAAATGGCAATAATTATTTCGCCTTTTTTCTGTATCAAGAACTAGGTATATGAAAATTAAAATGTCTAAAATGTCCGTAATTTTATTGTCTACATTGATTTTGAAAGACATTTTTCAAAAATCTACCTAGACTTACAATCATTGAAACTGTTAGAATATGCGAGCGAGAGAGACGCGAAATGTAAATAGCCTTAAGCGCAAGGATGGTGCGCTCGTGTATGAGGTCTTTACCGTCGAGATCGGTGTAATAAGAGAAACACACGGACAGAAGCATCAAATTTATAATATCCATCTTTTTATGTCTTGGGTAACATAAGGTTTGCGTCTATGAAGGCGAGCTACGTCATCACAATAAAGCGAATGAGCTTTGTTTATAACTACACAAAAAGCTAGAAAGCTGTGACATTGATCGATGGTGTGGACACCGCTGACAAAATTGTTTTATTCTACTCGCAACTATAATGATATTAATGACGTAGCGGGCTTTTAAACTGTGTGATTATGAGTAATACTCGTGTTCAAGTTCTAGTATATTGTCGTCTCTTTGCAAATATTTCTTTTGGTTATGAGATATTAGCCAACAGGCCGTCTCAACGAAATAATGTGGTATACCTAATTGCACAAAAATAATGTTTAGTATCCATAGAATATTAATATAGAGTTTAAAAATCTGCTTAACTTAAGTGATAGCGACGTGAAACACCAAGACCGAGCTACACGAACAAAAGGGGTTTTTTTTTTTTATGGTTATAAGATAGCAAACGAGCTTGCAGCTCCACCCATCCGCTGCCGCCCATGACATCTGT
>DWLO01001795.1:0-13971 GCA_018245335.1 Dalla quadristriga | reverse complement strand
AGGACGCGTTTACGAAAACAGCGACAGGCGGAGCTCCCATACAAGATTGGCCCCTTCTTCTGTTTTATACATCGTCTCAAAAATTTCACGACATGTAACCAAAATAAGGTTTGCTAATAACACCCGAAACATTGCAAGGGTTTGCCATAGCGTTATTTTGGCATTGTGTATAATCTTCATTGTTCCGCCGGGGCTCGGATAACGTTAATGGAACTCCGTCACGCGCCGTATGCTGCGGCGCCATTGTTCAACAGAAGCGCCAAAGGTTATTGTTCCACCTTGGCCACAGTGATAAACAGGACTTTGTCCTGGAAATTTAAATTAAGGTTTTTTATCTAAACCTCATGCTTGTGGAAAGCAAAAGGGCTCGCATTCAGCATGTCTTGGTACCATGATGGAACCATGACGCTGATTGTCAGTGCGGCCCGTGGAGGAGAAAATCTTCAGAAAAAACATTGAAGTAAGCCATTGTTGCATCAGCAAGCAATTTTTATTTAGGACTGAAAGGTGTGGTTGCACCTTTGCAGTAAGAAGAAGAGGATAATTTGATATGTTTCGAAAACAACAACAATAATAAAGGTTACAATGTTACAATATTACATAGCAATATTATAAGGTAGGCACTATTATTGTAACACATGGGTGGGTGTTGCAGCATTATTCTATGTCATGGTACCATGATAGAACCATGACGCTGATGTATGGTTTACACATTAGTACAATTACCACAAATTATTATTTGTTTAATTCCGTTTGAAGTAAGTATCGGGTACCCAAAAATTATGCGAATATATGCTAAATATTAGGTAGTAACTTACTTACTATTCAATATTATTTAAATTTAAGGCAGTAGTTATTTATGTGATGAATTTATAGACTACCCATCCACCTCCGCTGTGGAATCCTTTAGCCACTGTGTACTGTGCTTTTGCTATTCAAATCGTAATTTTTTTTATTGATCACAGATACAATACTTGCTCTGCAATTATTTTCGGCTCCGGACACTGCAATTCAATAATCGTACTAATAACACACTGTAAATAGAAAGGTTAAAAGGTAGGTACTTAATTACGGATGTTACTTTTGTCAATAAAGACATAATACTTATTTAATCATTTATTATTTATTTGTAAAGTAAAAAATCTCACCTAGGAGCTTTATAAATATTAACCCAATGGAGTAAAGACTCTGACAAGAACAAAAGGAATGGGAAGAAGGAAACTTGGTATTGCAATTTAAAATCCGTTTTTGTGCCAGTGACATTAAAACAAAGGTGCAGACTTTCAATTCCTCCGGTGCAATTCAAAATTTTGCGAACTTAAGACGAGGCACTCTCACAAGCCAAATGTTAATATTAAACCGTTTAACACAGAATATCTGAATAATGGAACTGCTGCCCACAAATACTTGTATGTATAATGAACTGGGACAAAGGAACACAGCATATAAAAGATACCCTATTTAAAATAGGTACTATTTCAAACACCTATATGGTAGTATCTAAAATTCAATCGCGGCAACTAAACCGTGGAGACGTGGAAAGGTCAGATGAATATTAAATTGACGCTTTTGTCTACACCACGATTTACACACTGTATCACTTTTGATACAGCGTTATTATTCTAACTAAGCATCCAAAGTGAATGACGTAGAGTAAAATCATTCAGAGTAGAATTTAGTGCACAATTTGGATAAACTAAAATTAAAGGCAATATACGTTTCTCTCTTTGGGTCATTCCTCCAAGATGAACATTGAAAGTGATAAGTGTAAATGCATATGAGCCTTAAGGCCCGATGTAAATATTCAGTAGATTACCTATTAAATACGACGATTAATTTATGATAAACTTTGTTCTTTGGATAAAGGAAACAAAATGATATCAGAAGTATACTGGAAAACACCAGTCTGACAATCTATTACTTTAACAAAGTAATATAACTAAAAACTGTCCCAGCTCCGTCTTTGCAATCCCAAAAAATGTTGGCTCCTGTATCTCACTGGAAATATTATGTTACACCTGTAAATTTACTTGCATGAATGCAATAATAAATAATTTTAAATGATAAGGTGTTGCAGAGAAGTGGAAACGTTGGGAGAAATCCTGAGTGCAGGTGCGCGCGGAGCTCGCGGACATCCGCCGAGGTCGATATCGCCGCCGGCGGTAATGAACGCGGTTACCAACGGGAAGCACGCTGATGGCACCTACGTTTATTTCATGCTCTATGTTCTGAGTAACAGAAATAGATTTATAACGCATCGAGTTTTGGCTTTGAGCTTTCGCAGCACTTATTTCTGTAATGGCAGCTCTAGTGTTTCGTTTACGGTATTGTACTCGTATGTATCCATCCAGCATAATTTACTTACATCTAAATTAGTCCTAGCAATTCATATGTGAACAATTACATATAAAATTATTAAAATTTTTACTGAGCGTAAGTGCATGAAACCTAATATCGGAATTTTAGTATTGCAATAAAACTGTTTTATGCAATTCCGAATGTGAGCGCAGGTGCAGCGTGGCGCGCGGCAGGCGGAGTTTGCGGATATCCGCGGAGTTCGATATCGCTGTTGTCGGCAAATAATGCAGTTACCCAACAAAGATGCTCGTAGGTCGCTGGCACTTGCAATCTAAACAGCTTGTGCTTATTGAGGTACATAGTTCAACGCTTTGATAATCAAGGATTCTAGGATTAAACTTTAAATTTTATTCGGCTCCCAACTATAAATAAACAAAAACCATTCCAAAACGTCAGTCAACCTACGTCTAACTTACTATAGTAAGAAGGTACCTATCCTTATTTCCAAATCGGTGATAAATAATTTTAAAATCAATAAATTATTTTGGAAATCTTTCTCAAATCGTACGACATTTTGTTACAACATATTTCATTTTTTTTTTTAATTTTACGTTCGCTAAGGTTACTTTTAATTTTAGTATTATTTTACTTCAACCGACATTTTCAGGCCAAAATTTCGTCGAGATTCGATACCTATCGCTCCGATTCCGGTGCTCAATATGAATCCAATGCGTTGCGTGCGGTGAGACAGAGGGCATGTTTAAGCGGACCTATTTAATATTAAACTTACTGCACACACTGCACACTCTCAGAAGGAAATAAACGAAAGACTTGTCCATGTTAGGAAGTCTTCTGGAACGTTCTAATGCGATTCAATCAAGTGGTTATTGGAGTATTAGCATTCGCCTCACCTCAATGTCACTGATGTGATATGTGATGCTCACGGCATCTGCCGCCGTGGCAGGGCTAGACGATTACTCAATAATTCGAAGCTGTTCAAGGTGGCTGAAAGGTCAAGACCTTCATTCAGATTTCTTTTACCCTATATTGACAAGTTACTGTCCGACTGAAAGGTCAAAACATTCATTGGCACTTAAATTCGGATTTCTTTTGTCCTTTCGTGGCTAATTACTGCGAATTGTTAGAAAGACTTTGTTTGGTTTGATTGGGTAGGATTTCAGGGTGGGATAACAATGCAACAACCCTGTCCTAAGTAAGTAGGAACGCGTTTTTGTCTGAAGGAAGCTGAGTAGAAAAAAGAGAGATACTGTAGATGTGACATGACATTAGATTATGATGCTTGTTCTAATAAAATTAGTGAAGCTAGTATTCGGGGCAAAGAAAACGAGGTTTTCCTTTTTACCAAGCCCATGATTACCGCCTAAATTCATTTCAGTAACCACTCGGTGGTGGAAAACCGCAACGTCGACAATTTAATGGAGAAAATATAATTGCTTATTATAATTATTATTTTACTCTTTATTATACACCATCAAAAAAAAAACAATGGATAGCACAAAAAATACTTCGTTTCTAAGGTACAAGTTCGATCTTATCGCTAAGCAGAATTTCTTCCAGACAACCACATGGTGAGGAGTGAAAGAATACAGCTATGGAATAAGGTAGGGTGCACAAGAAAAGATGATAATGAAATTCCGATAAAATGCTCAAGGAGATCGCTGACGCAACAACAACAAAGCTAAAAAAATATTGCGTGACTTGAAGCTTGAGCGTTTAATTTTGCTTTTTAACTTGAATAAGTGTTTCTTTTCCGAACGTGTGTACAGGACTTAGCTCGAGAGATTTCAACTACAGCCTCGGCTTTTAAACTTTTGAAATCCTTAAATGATTCAGTATGAGTGGGTAAACAATACTATTTCTACACAATTCTACATGGCGCGCCTTTAATTCTGAGGTGTCGTAGTGGTTTCCAAACTAATAATGAAAATCTGTATGCACAGCCAGCGCTGGCACCTCGGGCACAGGGTGATAAGGCCTTACGATTTGGGATAAAGTTTGGCGGCCACCTATTATTAAATTTAGTGCTGAATAACGCTATCGTGAAACGTAAAAGAAGAGTGAGCTGAGATGGGTAGTTCGATAAGGGGTGTAAGTAAGAACCAGTAGATATGAGCTATGTCCAGAAGCTGAACCAAATCGCCGCGCATGCTATTTCTATTTTAAGCAGTATTAAAATGTTTGGTCCCTTTTTAACATATTATTATATAGTATGACCAAAAGAGGTCAAGAAACTAGAAGGTAATAAGAAACTAAGAAGAAAGGTATTCCATGTAAATTTCATGTTTTTCCTATTTTGTTTAGGTGCTAGAAGCCTCTGAGAGACAGACGTATAGAGATTGGACATTCTCTATTTTATTAAGGTCCTAGATGCCTCTAACAAATTAAATTAAAAACTTCGAGAATTTGTCACCATCGAAAATTTGCCGCCTACGAAAACTATCCGCCGTAAGTGTCTAGGTAGCCTATGTGTTGTGTTGTCCACAGCTTGGCGCAGCTCAGAACTTGTCCGTGACCAAGGCTGGGCACTATCAGTTATTCTGACTCTATCACGTCTGTACCGATCTCTCTTTCTTATTAAAACCTGATAATGCATTACGTACCTTCTAAAAGTAAACAAACTCAACTTTCAATTGTATTTAGCCTAGTAGGTAATTGGCAAGGCCGAATCATAGTGTTAATATCATTCAGATAGGCGGACTAGTAAGGACTAGTAAGTAAGTAGCTAGAGTGTCGAAAGTCTTCAGCTACTAGATACGAGAATGGCTGCTGGAAACACGATATTCGCACGTCATGATACCTAATAAGAGCGGAGTTCTTGATTCGTTGATGTCGTCCACAATATAAAAGCGTTGTCATGGACTAATGGCAAACTACCTAACAGTTAAAGGCAACTACAGAACAACGTCAAAAGCAAACTCAAACTAAGTGGTTTGCGTTTGCTACCACAATTTTATTGACTAATTTACCATAGAAAATATTTGCTTTCCATTATCACTCGTGAAAACGTAAACGAACAATGTCTTTTTTCACTACACACAAACACGACTCTATGCATATAATAATTTTATTTATATAAGTATTGTACAATATCAACATTACAGATTTAATCTAATGCGTACAATCTAATACAAGAGACTGAACCCATCTACCGGCCGCTCTACACAATGCTCCGTTAAAACAAGCGTACATCCCAAGTCGAGATTATAAATCACACTTTGTCATGTCATGCTCGTTCAAGCCTAATTTAAGTTTATCAAGGCCCTGCCTCCGGATGGTGCTGAAGATCCTATTTGCGGATATTGTACCCCCTTCTACTTATTCAAAGTATACCATCCACGCGAGGTCCATTGCAACACCTCAAAACTCTAAGCCGCTGTCATGAGTCCACCGTCCTCGGTAATTGCTTGGGAATGGGGAACTAAAAGTGCTTTAACGTGCCCTAGCGGTGTTCTGTGAACTATGATCAATTTTCAAAAACCGTCAGTAAATCTCTCGGACCCATCACAAGTATACTAAGCATTGTTTTAATGACAATAGCTAATAATGCCGCAAAATTAGTGGTAATGTGTATCGTGTATCATAAATCATATCATATTATTATCGCAATCCTGTTCGTTTGACGTTTGAGCATCGCTCATTACTGGCATCTGTTCAGTGTCAAGCGGTAATTCATTACAATCGATAGCGGTAGTAATGGCCTTCGATGTGATTAAGGGGGCTGTTGAGCGGTGAGGCCAGCGAGTTGCAGATTAGATAATATATCAGTTAGTAGGAGACCTCCCCTAAAATTCAAAATAAAGTCACGTCTAATGAAGAAGAAAAGGTTCACCCTAAACCCTTCACCAGCCTAATTCTGACTACGGGTCTTCTCTAAGAATGTGAAGCGTTAAGCACAGACGCCACGGGCCACAAAGCCGACCAAGTTTTGAATACTTCTCATGGCTTTGATGTTGGAGTTTTTGGTGTTTTCCTCAAAATCTTGTCACTTCGTTGCATAGATAGGCAAGGTGACGTATTTAAAAGTACCCTACGACCTTCTCCGTGACTCAAACTATCTCTCTAACTTTGATTATATAAAATAAAAACTCCCTACCAAGTTCTGTGAAAATCGGTTATATGGTTTAACCCTGAAGGCGTATCAAACAAACAAACATACCAATTTTCGCATTTATATTATTAGTATGACTCACTCTTGTAGCCGTTGTAGGTGTTAGCCGTGGTAGCCTTCAATCCTTCAATGAAGCTGATGGCGTTTTATTGAATAGGTACCTAGCATTAAATTGCGATGAGTGCAAGTAAAGAAAAAAATTAATATCTCGTATGTCGAACTGAGGTTTCAAATGTAATCGTAAGCTCTCGGCCTGCTAACGATAACAAACGCCGAGTATATGGGTAATATGGGGTAAAATTAGTGTGAATAAAAACGCTACAGTTAGGTAATGCTAAGCCAAGGACATGTTGTCTAAGGGTGGATCCACATTAGAACATTTCGACGAACCGAGACAAGTTCTAGCTACGATATATAAATATGGACTCGAGGTTTATGGCATTCATTGCCTGTCTCATTTAAACGACAACGTAATAAAAAGTGTTGTTGCCGTTTCCCAAAAATCCAAACCGCCCGCAATTGTTGTTCGCGCACGTCGCACGCGTTGCTACCGCGAAGTAATTTTGTAGATGGTAGAACCTGTATCGCTCGGGGCGGTACTCCGTCCAACCGCCATGCGCCATACGCATATTTTATATTGTTTTGTCGCAATGACTGTTATAAAGTTTTCCTACTTAGTAATCGTGCTCACTTTCGACCTCAATCACATGTACCTAATAGGAGCTGAAGATGAAGTTAAAACCAAACATGTTTCTCGATGAAACTAAGTACCTACTTCCTTGGTTAACTGATGGAACATGATTACTCGTTTCACCAGGTCTGGTTCGGAAAATGTTCGCTAATGTAGAAACTTTACTACACCACACGTGTCGTAAGTACTCACATACTATACGTATCTTGTTTAAACAAGTAGTCCTTATACATTACTAGACGTCGCTCGTGCCTCCACCCGCGTACAGTTAATTTTTCCGTACAATCTTTCACCCCATTTCAAACCTTTGGAGGATAACTATTGAAAGTAAGTAGTAACCGGGTCCTAAACTAAACCCTAAACCTAGTTCCTTTTGGGTTTGAAGGTATCACGCAACACTAAAACACTATTTCTGTACGTGCTCCTTGTTTTTGTAATGCACCTAATTACAACATCTGTAATTACCTTACCTATGACTATGACTCAGATGTGGGATCAAGCTTTTGATAAACATCATCACCATTTCATACTTGTCAGGAGGGTGCACGAAGCAATGTATTACGAGTTGCATTTAGCTTCAATTCCACTGAAGTTCTGGACTATATCCAAGATTCCAGACAAAATTTACGTGTCAGGTTTTTTAAAAGCGAAATCAACGGCTACGTTTCAGATTTCGGCGTCTCATTTAAGTTAGTGATTAATAACGACGATCGTTTTGATAATATGAAACCGCAGTCAATTAATAATGTGCTATGGTCATAAATAATAGAGGCAAATTCTAGCAGTCTCGCTACGCCTTCCTGTCCTATAAGATCTTTCACCGATGCGACGGGACGTGACCGTGTTTTTATCGTAAGACGACTGTTCTGTCTGTCTCTAGCTGTTCCCATTATCGTAATAAACTAGTGGACGACAGCGTCGTGTCGTGGTATATTATGTGTGGCTTTTATGTTAGCAGCCATTTAAATATACCAGCTACGATATTTTAACCAACGCGACTATCTACATTAGGTTTACATTAGGTTATCTGTCAGAGTGCGAACCCGCCCTAAGTAAAACATTTTTTTAAACTATTTTGTAACATCTGTTACAATCTCGAATATGACTGTGCGAGGGACTGTTAGTTAGTAAGTCATGTAACTAAATATTATTAATTTAATATTTTTTGTTGCGTTCACTGCAACATGGCCAACTAATTGATAACTGCTAATAAATATTTCTTATTTTTGTACAATAGTATTACCGATGTTGTATCTTTGTTTCAGTACGCTCAAATAATAATTTTCTTTTTTTCTTTGAAATCCCAGTTAGTACTCGTTAGTATTTATTCTATTCGAAGCTGGCCACAGATGCGTTCTTATTCTTACCCTTAGGACTGAGATGGTCGCCTCTTGTATAAGTGTTTAGTTTAGTTTACGTCAGACTGCAAACACATTTTATTTTTATTCTTTTTTTACCAAAGTCCCTCTGTTTTTATTATTATTGTTACTGTGTTGCAGCTTTGACGGTTAATAAAGTATGTTATATTCTATTCTAAACGGTATCCATACCTTTCCAACCGCAACACAAATGTTGGAAAAAAATTATACCACGGCTGAAATGGGTGTATCGGTGGTAAATATCTATGTCCAAGAAAGATTCGAGGCAATTTATTGTTTGGGGCGGTGTTGTGTTGTTGCGATAAAAGAGTCCATCAAAATATGTATTTGGTATTTTACATTGGAACCCAATCCTGAAACGTAACATTAATTTATTAAAAAAACGCTTACCGCATGATATACCTACTCGTAAGATGCTTAATTCGTAAGGGTTTTTCAAAAGATACTTCAGTTGTTTACCGGGCTTCGTATATTTAATACTATAATGATGAGTTTGTGACGTATTCTGTGGTAGGTACCTATAATTAAACTTTATTCTTTAGACAATAAAGAGGGCATCGTCCGGCCAGCAATGACGTCGGCGGCGGCTATTTGCGTCCATTTGACTGGTTACTGTCAATCTGCAGATTAGCAGATGCAGTCTTATTTATTTGATTTACATTGCACACTGCACTGAACCCACGTAACTAACTCCAGGTTATTCACTTGAACGTATTCACGGGATTCATTGGCCTGTTTTATATTCTTTGAAGTGATAAGGAGTTTATTTTGATACTTTAATAGAAATATTGGAACGGAAACTGCGAACACATTTTCAGATTTACCGAATCATACTGTGAAATAACCTCAACAATAATTAGTAGGAATCCAATCCAATCCAAGCCATTCCAAGGGTTCCAATTTAATCTGTCCAATGTTATCATACATCAAAAGTCTTTGGCATACAATACATACACCAAATGCGACTTGTTCTTCGAAAAGACTGACGAGAGGCTGCTGACGCCGAACTTTGTCACCTCCGACCACAGAGCTTTAAAACAGGACTGTGGGTCATAGGTTATTAGGTTATCACTTAGGCTATGACCCAATGTCCTTTTTTAGTCTACTATCTACAAATCTACTAATATTACCCTATACCTGGTAATATTAGTAGATTTGTGTTCATCAGTAAGAGAACCATTGGATTTAGGACTGTTGTAACTTTGTCAGGTACCTAGTCCGGTCAGTCGGTATTAGATAATAGTTGGCCAGTTAAGTAGTAACTATTTACTATTTAATCTGTGCTATTCGTCGTAGATTGGCAGCCACCGTTTGGTTTTCAGACCGGAACCATCGATTACATTATAACCGGAATACAGATTGCTCAAAACAATATTATTGCTTTACGGCAGAGAGCTGTGGTGTTTTTGAGAACGAATTTTGTACAAAATTCATTTTTAAATTCAAATTCAGTTTGTTCAGGAAATTAAGTAAATAAAAGTACCTAGGTAGTTTTAAAATTACGAACTTCGTAGAATTAAGCTACAAAGCTAAGGATGCAGTAAAGAAGTAAGTAGGTACTTATACATAAAATAATATTTAAAAAAATTAAGTGTTAGTAAATCTGATTTCAATGGCATACCGTTGAGATGAACCGTTGCCGTTGGGTTGGGTTCCAAATCGCTGACATTGCATGATTCGGTTACCAGCGCGCCCGTGGCCAAAATCGGAACGGAATTTTTGCCAAGTCAACCACTTTTTGCATTTATTTAGTCTATATTATATAACTACCTCCAGTTATATCATAGGTCTAGATTCAATGGTGATTTGTCTTCCAACAGCTTGAAGTCAAATTTTATCTTACGAAATATAGGTAAAATAAAGGTATCGTTTATATCAGTCTCCAGACTGCCTATCTATTTGACTGTGTACTGTACTTAAAGCCAATAATACCTACTTTCTTATGAATCACTGATCTAATTATTGTATAAAATCGCTCGTTGTGATGTATCGGAAGTGAAATAATTAAATAAATTTCCTACCTACCAAGATTGCTTTGCAATACATCTATCAAATTAGGACAGCGATAATTGTAGTTGTCTATTTACGAATAAAGATAATTTCGAGTAAATCAAAATCAAATCAAATTAAAACTTTTTATTTCCTCACGAGGTAGTTTTTATTACATATACCTACTTAAGAAACGTCAAAACAGAAAGAGTCTTTTTAATGGTATTATCTCTTAAATACCTACTGATCATTTAACAACAGTAGTCTACGTATACGGGGGTATGCTATACTCGTTCATTCATTTTCTATGTCCGGTATTATCCGGCCATTACGGAAAGGTGCCTGCAGTACACTTCCGCCCTCTGCGCGCCCCGGCCCAGCCGCCAGTCAGCGCGTGTTGCCGGCCAAAGTTAACCCGACCAACGCAAACGGCATGCCAGTCAGCCAGCAGCAGCCGCGCGCGTCCGCCAGCCAGTCATCGAGCGGCGGTCTTACGGGACACTGTTATGTATAATCGCGTTGTGACAATATTCAAGTGACATGCGCGCTCTTTTTCATTAATTGTGACTAAAAACAAACGACCTGATTGGATTTCAGTGTTCGATCCGAGTGTCAGTGGAGTGTAAACATTGGCTTACAAATAAGTTCTTGGAACGGCTCTCGTTTTCCGTTTTGTGCTGTGTTTATGTTGGGAGCGTTCCGTCCGGCGTGCTGGAGGGACGTCGCCCTCGAGGACTCCTAATAGAGGTAAGGCTGAGACTCGATCGTTTTAACTTTGTTACTTTGTTTGTGTTAAGCATGTGTCTTGTGTTGCGGCGCTGTGGTTTGAGCGGTGATTTACGACGCCCGCGAGCCGGTTTCCTCCCCAGAGACGAGCATGCTTTGAAATAAATCCGGTTACGAAACACTACCATAACATAATAACACTCATTTTTGACTCCTAATGACGTGACTCAAGAAAATTATATATCAAACCTGACGCAAAATGTGCAGTTCACTTTATTATGCTTAAACTTAGCATTATTAATATTACACAGAAACCTCTACATAGGTATGCCTATGTGCCCGTTGCTTAAAGTGATTCAAATGATGTACAAATTAATGACAAATTTTTGGCAACTAAATGTGCCAAGTGCAACTCTGGCTTGCGTAATTGGCGTTCCTTCACGTAAAACACCGTATTGTACAAAAGCTGTGTAATGTAGGGCTGCCATAAATGTTGGACCGTCAGACAGGACATTATGGAATTGAAACGGCAATAATTATTTTCTTCATTGTCATTATGAAATCTTGTAGGTAATACTCGACCTATATTTAATTGAGTTATTTATTAAAAAATATTTAAATATATTTAAAAATAGTTTAATCTTAAGTCTCCATGCCAAGTTAAAATCCTCATTTTATATTATATTCAGATTAGTATATTATTTATCTATATACTTAACATTTTTTTAAATTTTATTTTCGCATTGCATTTTCATCGTGATATACCTATATATAATTAAGGGATTCGTAACAAAAGGTGAAAAAATATATTATTGGCTTTATTTCTAAACCCAAAGACTAAACCATACACTTCCTTCGATGCGGCTCTCGGCCGGAGGCTGATCCGCAGTGAACTTAGGATATTCTTTAATCCTATGATTAAGTTGTCCCAGTCTATACTGGGACAACCTATTAATGGACACCAGACAAAACGCCGAAAACCCAGGCAGTAGGTAATGTTATTCTATTCTATTCTAATGGGACGTATTTAATGGAATGCAGTCCTGATAAAATCACAATAATTAACAGAGTGGTATATAATCCTTATCTGATCGGAATGCTGACAACTGCCTACAAATAAGCTCGGACATATCAGACATCTAACGTAACACGTGAGTAGGTATATAAATATCCACCCTCACGTACGTAAACCGGAACGAAGTTGCTGCAGAGGATCACCCTCTCAAGGATCCTTCGGTATTGTTAACCTGGCACTGAAATTACACACATACAGATGACACAATTCACCTAGTAGCTGAATCCATAAAAAGGTATGGTACCGGAATCAACCGGCGCCACTCAAGTTGCACGTGTCAAACTGCGACGGATGCTAGAATAATTTAATTGAACTCTAATTCAATTACGACTCACTGTCACAGCCGTTTTATACTGAATTCTGATGTGTACAGTGATACCGACACTCGACAGTCGATTCGATACCACGAATGGATTGATTGATTTGTCTAGTTCATATCAATCTTATAGACCCAACACTTGACAAAAATAATATAAAATATTTTTGAAGTTTCGCCTTCCTTATTAGTAGACGGTTAATCGGTAGTAGCACTTAAATCTATTTGTTGCATCATTAATTGGGTGTCCCTGAAATGTATAAGGAAACCTGCTAGGTTATAAATACGACTCGAGATGTTAAAAAAGAGAACTAGCGAGCAGACCGACAAACGGGAGAGCAGCTCTTTTTTCCCCACCATCCCACCACCCACTTATGCCCATGGACGACTTCCATCACAATCCTCGAATAGGACTATACGAGGGACTGTTAGTTGGTTATGTAAGTATTAGGTTTAAGAAGGAATATTTGTAGGTTAGTTTTCGTTTTTTATTACAAATACAACTAAGTTACACTAACAGTCTAATAAGTTAGTCCAGTTAGTAATCGTTACTATTTGTCCTATTCGAGGCTGGTCACAGATGCGTGGTTATCCCTTGAAGGCTGAGGGGCTCACCTCTTGTATAAGTGTATCCGGCCTCCATACCATATCGACCGGAACATACAAAATTGTTAAAAAATAATTATTCCACGGGAGAAACGGGTGTGGCGGTGGTACCTCCCGGGCGAATCGTAAACAGGTTCTACCGCCTGGCAATCTGTAGGCTGGTTCTACAATGTAGTTAAGTATGTTCTACAAAATATCATAATCTGCAATCAAAATAGGGTAGAAACAAGAGTTTCCAAGTAATTTTCAAGCTCGTTTTCCGACGTAAAATTTAACTTGTTAGGAAAAGTTCTAGTCCCAGCAGAAGGGACACGAGAAACCTACCCACCCAGTTATTACTAGTTTTTCTCCCGTTATTAATTTGCGGCGGTAAGCTCTTCGCTATCGCGTCGTAAAGATGTAGTAATTACTCTCGAGTGTGGCTTTACTGTTAATACTCGTGGATAAACCTGATGGTTATTTTAGAAAACATTTCATAACTTACATAGTTCAAAATTATTTATTGACTTGACTTCATTTGACGACTCGTTGGCGGGTTTGTCAGTGAACTTGACTGACGAGCCGAGGGACCCGGGTCCGATCCCCGGCCGGGGCAGACATTTATTTGTCAGATAGATGTTTGTACTCGGGTCTTGGGCGTTAAATTGTGTTGTTTTCTGTGTGTGTCCGCTAACCGCAACACAGGTAATCCTAATGCGAGGGTGTGTGTGAGTAAGCGTTTCATTACTTTTTAATGGACATTTTAGTGGTAAGGTTCAAAAC
>DWLO01001794.1:0-13972 GCA_018245335.1 Dalla quadristriga | reverse complement strand
TTTGTCACAGATGTCATGGGCGGCAGCTGATGGGTGGAGCTGCATGCTCGTTTGCTATCTTATAACCATAAAAAAAAAATTAAAAAAATCGCTGTATTGGCCGTATAGCCTAAACGCCTTGATTGATTTTAATAAGCGAGGTGTCGTTAGATTATTTATCGCCGCGATAGCGGCACTCTTTAGGTGCGCCAATAGCACAAGCGGGGAGCGCTCGAAGATAAGCTATAAGAAAGAATATACATTAATCAATACTTGGATATTAGTAAAATCATTGCCAGTAAACCACCTCTTGAGTTGAGTAAAACCACCTCTTGCGGTGCGAAACTTGTCCAATTTTTTTTGTGACAATTTAAAAAGTTGATTTTTATGTAAAAATGAATACGCAAAGTACAAATGTACATGTACAAATTTTATGCAACACCACAAACATGCCTACAAAATGATTTATTAATCTAGATACTAAACGGACCGCACACGTTTGCGTCCCATTCGTCGAACTCTGCCAATGTAGCCTTTCACTTGCGACATGACGATAACATGTAGGTACCTACTGACAGTAACCGTCACGGTGGATTTTATTGTAAACGAGGCTTTGTCCGCGACTTCGGCTACGTATTACTTCCTTATCCATCCTACAGGACTCATGCATTATCCGGGATAAAAAATGACGAATCGACGTGACGTTTTGCATAAAGATAGTTCATGGGCCGGCGAGTGACAAATGCTACTTTATAGTCCCGGAACATTGCACGGATCCCGTAGGATAGATAAGGGAGTTCCAAGCCTCTTTCCTATATAATTTAATATTTTTCCTAATCATTTATTATTCTACAGATGCCACCTATCCGTAGCTTGAGCCTAAATTGAAAGAATTATCTTTCAATAGAAGAAGATATTTTTCTTTCAATTGAAAGAATTATCTTTCAATTTCATGAATTATCATGAATCCCAACCGAATCATCTAAAAACCACAATGTGAAAGACCTGTCTAATATTTTTTAAAAGCCACTTTATGAAACGGAACATTTGAATTAAGATATTACCTAAATTAGTAACGGTTATACGAGTTGTTACCCACACAATGGTGTGCATATTTATATCAAAAACATTAACGACGTGACTCATAAAAGATTTATTTAGAAATACACCACGTCTAACGGGTTTGCGTGAACTGTCGTTTACAAAGCGGCAAAGATAAGCGTTTGTCTCCAGCGGAGCTGATGGACTACAACAAATTAGCTCACTGCAGGGCACAGGGCCTATCTCCAGGTCTTATCATAGAGGGTGTGTGTGAGTGTGTGTTGGTTGTTAAACGAATATATTCATGTAATACTAACTGTTGAGCGCGACACCGTCCGCCATTCCCTCGGGATCTGTACCAATATTCGGGTTTATAAGTATCCTATCCTATGACCTTCTCCGCGATTCAAACTATCTTCAAATTCCCTGAAGATAAATTATGTGGTTAAGCCGTGAAGGAGTAACAAACAAACTAATTCTCGCATTTATAATATTAGTAAGATAGACTATAAACAAACAAATTAAAACCCTAACTTAAATTTAAAATAAACACATATATTGGGCCCCGTGGCGTTGTTCCCACGCCCTTGGCAGCCTTTCCCCGCCGTATAGCAATGCTAATACGCTAAGCGAGGAAACTACCAGCTCTTGGATCTCCGGCTATCTTTTGCTATCTAATTTGCTAGTCTCGCCTCCAAAAGCCATAAAAATGTAGCTTGATTGTATTTCATTGCGTGTGTCTAGATCGCTCCGACGCCCCGCCGCGCCGCTGCACTGGCTTTGTACAAAGTGGCATGTAAATGGAGAGACGGAGTTAGTGTTTCTGCGCAATTTGCGTCTTACACCAGCAACCGTCCGTTATAATATGTACAGTATTCATATCTTAAGAGGACTATTACGTTACCTATCTCTCTCGTTCGCACAAACTTACATTTTCAATTATTGTAAAAGTATAGGTAGACTTATGAAAGATGTGATTTATTATTATTGTTTTCAATAAAATAACAGACAGTTATGGCATATTTGCGAAGCGCGGCGAGTGTCAATCGTAATTGATTGAGAAAGTTAAACCGCACCAGTTCCGGCCGGCAGTTGGATGGGTGACCGCTAGTGACTAAATTTCTTGACCGCTTCCATGCTTCGGAGAGTACGTTAAGTCCTGGTTGTTATCATTAGATAACAGTCGTTGAGCCTTATTGGAGAGCTTCGGCCGGAATAAAAACTTCTGTCAAACCCCTCCACCGACCCTCATTGGAGCAGCGTGGTGGAGTAGGCTCTAGCAATCCTCCAGTGTGAAGAGACCCGTGTTTTAAAATTTTCTTATAAATATTTTTCTCTTTGTACAATCATTGAAAATGTGGAAGTGTGCGATGCGGAACGGGATAGGCCTCTTAACAGAATACATGCATACGGGTTCAGCGATGTGTAACATGGGTGTACATTGCTACCGCTGCAATTTCCGTGATCTGGGGCGCATGGGTGTTTCACACGTTGTCTTCTTGCTGAGTCTACGCTCCAGATTCCGCAGCCGCTCTGGTTATTATGTTGGTATGAACATCCATAATGTTTTGAGAGCGTGGTGGGCCGCGCCTCCAATATTTCATGAAGTGAAAATCTCTCTTTTACTAGATGCATACACTTTAACAAGAGGTGACCACCTCATTGATAGCAATGTATCCTATAACCAGCTTAGAATTGTACAAATACGTTTAATAACTAGGACTACTGACATTCACTAACAGGATTATCTTAAACTAACAGACCTAACTCCCACAGTACTATTACTTACGAATGCTAACCAACTAATATAACACCTAACTAACAGGACTACCTAACTAACAATCCATCGCACAGTTCTATTCGAGGTTCGACTCAGATGTCTTTGACGCAGTTGGTGGTAGGAGTACATGATGAAAATAGCCTTTAGAAAAACGTCGTCATTGTATTAACAAATACTGGCATTAGCTAGCGCGAGCGCTCCTACATACTATATTTATATCCAGTTATTATTATTGCAACACTTTGACTTCACGGTCATCACGATCAGTTATAAAAAGCATTATTACGTTTGTCCAGTTACCAATTCGTTATACGCCTAGTTCTTAAATGAAGAATTCAAATGGTAACGCTAATTGATGTATATCATTGGAATGTCAGAAAAGATATCAGAATATAATTTACCGCAATGGCAGCAGATTATGAAATATCGCTCACTGTCATACATTTACGTAGGTATTTGCTCACCGTATGACTAACGAGTACATCATTTGACATCACACTTGGGAATAATTTATATCCACGATCGTGTTTACGAAAATGAAGCGATCGAAAATCCGCGTTTGAAAACAATTTGTACCAGCTACGTATTTGAAAATGAAAAGACGAGTACGACATAAATACTACAAGTTGATATCCACAGTCAAACAATTGCGATGCTGGTTCGGTTGTTTAAAATCGAGAAGCTGAATATTTTTTTTAATACAAGTTTCATTATGGTTTAACGACAAAAGTGAAAGCGGAACGGTGTAAGATCAGTCTATGCGTGTCTGTCAAAGGCTTTTTCTCGAAAACTATAATATAGTAAAATAGTGTAGCATAGTAAAATTCGGCATAGTGTTAGATGTCGATAACGCGCATAGTCTATAAATAAAGAAGAAAAAGTCCTAAAAAGTCGGTTTTTTAGCTTTAAAGAATAAAAGTAATAATCTGGTTTATTCATTTAAGATAAAGAAAGATTCGTTAAAGTTGTAGGAAATACAAAATTATGTTATCACGAGTATTTTCGATAGGTAGTTAAAGCACCAACCATGTGTCAATACTCCGTAAATTTTTCCCAAAAGTCAATACCGCTCTGGTTTTTCGAAACTTTGTTCAGCCATCTGACTTACCTTGCAAACCTACGAATCCCATATAGCTTATCGTTAAAATTTGTAGGGTTCGCGTCCTTCTGCTATGTAGATAATATCAGAATCCTTTGCGATCTCGTGGGTATCCTGCCCGCTTTATGCCCTCTCGACGCCGCAAATACAAACCGTTTAGTTAAATTATCTCCTTGCCGGCATAAACGTTGAATACATTTTCGTAGTGCTATTAATCTAAATACTTGCCTTTATCTATTAAACGAAGTAAATGTGAGGTTTGCAGTTATTCCTAGGTATACAGCTATAATTTTTTTATTTGATAGCAACATTATCGCATCCTCAAACAATTTCTATATTATTCCATACCATAATATTAAATTTATTCTTCATCATTAGTTTGCCACAATGTTATTTTATATCGGACATAACATAACAAATTCAAGCAAGACTGAATTTGGCAATAAGAGACAAATGCGCCCGTCTGTTTCAAAGACATCCTGCCTTACGTTTCCTAATACATCCGTACGAAGGTACGTCCTCAGAAAGCTCTGCAGATATAAACGGAGCAGAAACCCTGTTTTAAAATAAGGACTTGCGCTCAAAGGAGGCTTCAAATTTACATAAAATAAAAATATACATTTTCCATTGAATCGCGGGATCTAGCCCAGAATGATTGTGCAATTAGAGCGAAAAGTTTTCCGAGCCCTGAATCTACGTAAATGTTCGCTGGGGATTACACTTCGTCAGACCTTTCGAGCTACACGTCGATATTTAAGAGGCCTCTTATTACATGTTACAATATATAATAGAGAAAAAGGGCGAAAACAATAAATAAATAAAATTAAAGTATTTCTAAAATGTCCGTAATTTTATTATCAACAATGATAATGAAGGACATTTTTCGAAAGTTCCTAGACCTATCTAGAGGAGTTTGGATGACATACTTATATTGACTTATATTTTAGTTACTAAATAATATTTCTTTTTTATTTATATATATACCTAAATTTTGACTTTCTAAAAAAAAAAAAGTACCCATACTCTAACAATAATTGATAATGTTAAAATGTGCGAGCGAGAGAGATACAAAATGTGATAGTCCTCTTCAGATTCCTGTGACCATTCTTTAGTAGATATAATATATGATCTGCTGATCCCAAATATCGGCCATTGGTAGGCCAGAATAAAGTCTATCTTGCTTTTACTAGAACTACATTACTAACGGTGCTGCTCTTTCTGCTTACAAGGGCTCTCTTACACCAACAAGTAACCCTGTAAGTAGGCTACTGACTAGCTGGAACTACTGGACTACTAGGTGGAGGAAAATTTGATTAAAAAATCCTGCCAGGTTGAGAATTATATATTTTATATATTAGAATTACATATTAAATATTGGAACGGGTAATAATCATCGCGTGCTAACAGCTAAGTTCTTTGAAAGCATCCATTTTTTACAAAAAGTCATCAGCTGCTAATTCGACACAACAAAGTATGAATCATAATTATCCTTTTATTATTATACAAACTTATGTGAAATCAGAAATGCGCACGTATATTTTGTACGTACTCATTTTACGAAGAGATGGCTAGTAAATAAATCTGAGTACAAAATGTTAAATTGAAACAGTTTATTCAACGAGTTGCCTGTAGTCACTGCCTGTTGTGATATTAATAAACAAACATCAAAATATGTAGCAATGTACTCGTAGCTTTATTTAAATAACATTCTTCTACAAATATAAATACTTTCCTTTCAGTTCTGCAAACAGTTTGAAGTATTAAATCCCTCAATAAACTTGCTTTTTAAAGGTGAGCGTGTATAGAATAAATATAAAAAGCAAAATTGTTGTTCTTGTTTATGCACAGTGCTTTGTATACCTCTTAAAGAAGCGGCTGTAATGACTGGAAAAAGACCCACCTGAGATAATAATGTAGGTTCGCCCAGGGCGGTACCACCGCCACCCCTTATTTCCAGCCTTGCTTTTTAAGCAATTTGTGTTTTGGTCCTCATAGTTATGAACGCGACTTTCTCAGGCAGTAGCAGTGCAACGGTAACCAGCTCCGAATAGCACTAAGTGATCACATATAATCACATACATGCAGAATGAATGAATACATGAATGCCGTTGGGTTCCTTCACAGTTACATCCTATGAAATATTTCCGTAGCTGTTCCGCCACCCCTTCACTAATTTCTACCCAGTGCGTTATGACTTTGCAAACATACTGGCGGATGAAATATGTAATTAAATGATTACCATAAGCATTTCCACGAAAGCTCGGCAATTTCTACTTAAAAGCCAGACGGAAGCCGCCTGCTTGACGCTAGGGTAGTTAAAGAAATCAAATTAAGCATCGTTGCTCAGAGTTCCGGACTCCAAACTCTGAAATACCAAGCATTGCTCTCAGCGTAGCACGCTTGCGAGTTAGGCCGTTTGTACATACACGAAGGTACGAGTACGTGGAGAATACGAACGCTGGGACAACGAAGGTATATGAGGGTAGGGAAGGTATATGAGAGGTATCCGCTGATAGCGTTAAAGCTATAAGCCACGTGCTCTAATTAAAAATGAGTTTCTATGCCATTGCAAGTAGGCAGAAATAGGTTTTATAATGAGTGTAATGTATTTTTATTGTATGGAAATTCAAATACCTCTTATTTACATAATCTATGAAACTAAATCTATAAAACGGAAAGCTAAGAGTATTAAAGTATTACGTCGCATATTTCTGCATTCAAATGTCATACGATGGTAGATAGTAGTTTATTTTGCCCCATTGGTGTTGGAATTCGACAAATGTGTAGGTGCTTTTGAAATGTGGGTTGAGTTGAGTACCGTTAAAAAAGGTAATCCCGTGTGGGAAATACATCCCCGTTTAGTGTCACGGTTCCTAGAGAGACATTCTTTTCTCAATACCTATATTTAAATTCATAAGTTCAGTAATGCCTTATTTTTCTGGAGGTTTTCTTACTAAGAAATATTTCTTGGTTATCCTTTTAGAGCCGACCGTATGAGTAACGTCAAGTGAAAACGCAAAAATTCCGAAATTGGTTATAGTTATTTGGATAAAATGGGTTGGTGATGTTATAAAAAACTGCTACGTTAAGCTTGGCTGCAACCCATAGTGGCCTACTATATGGCACGGGAATTGAAGTGAATTTGAGTGACGGAAGTTTTCAGGCCGCCCGAAGTCCTCCCATAAGGGTTAACTGTGACCTAATCTAAAATCAATAGCGGCAGGCAGTGGCAGGATGATACCAACCGGGACCGACGGCTTAACGCGCCCTCCGAAGCACGGAAGCGCTCAAACAATTTGTACAATAGCGGTACCCATCAGATTGTCGGTTGAGAACGGCGCGACTTAACTTGTCTATCAGTTACGATTGACACTCACCGCACGACCATGAGCGCTTGCATGTTCAGCTTAATTTAAATATAGTTGCAAGCGTTTGCGTTTGTTCCATCTCTCCACTCAAATTTGTAGTAATTACTCCGTAGTATGTACCTACAGCAGGATAATGTTCCGTTTAATTGCATTAACAATATTGTTTGACTGTGGCCCAGTAATGTTGTATGCATTTCGTCAGCGGTTTCTGATATTTCAAACAAACCTTATTTGCATACAATAATAATGGTAGGTAACCAAGTCCAAACTGTCCAAAAGAGCTCTCCTCTGGTGTTGCTAGTGTCCATAGGCGACGGTGACCATCAGGTGGCTCGTCTGCTTGTTCGTTGGCTATAAACTATTAAAATAATAGCTCTTAATTGTTGTAGTCCACCAGTGTCATTTCGAAACTTTAAAGTAAAAGCTTAAAAACACTTAACGTCCGTCTAAAATTGGAAGGCTTGCGCGGGGACATAGGTCCAACATATAGAGGCCCCTTTAAAATACTGTAATGTGAATATGGTACACATGGAGGATACCACCCTCGATCGACTGCATTATTTATTATACTCGAATTTATAATATTAGTAAGGATTTTGTTTATAACTATTTTATTTATTAAATTTTATGATTTAGGTATGAGACCTCCTCGAAAATATTAACATAGTTAAATACTTTCAATTTTGCATTTGGTCCAAGTAAAGTTCCACCATTACCCTTCGGTTTCGGATATCTAAAAAGTAACCGTTAGCCGTTACCGTAAGTAAGTAAATCTCGAATAATCAAGATGCGAAAATCTCGAGTGGCAAGCAATAAATAATAAATAAATCTTCTAAGCTTTACTACACAAAAAGCTTTGAAACTCATAAATAAACGGGTAAAAATGGCCGAAGTTTTAATAAATCTGACATAATCGTAATAAAAAGCTTTCATGTGACCATTGAGATCCCGATACGATAATTTTAAAACAGACTGGTATTATCGCACTGCGCTCGAGCTTCGGCTTATCAGCAAATATTCATTTATTTTTTAGAAGGTTGTGTAAAGAACAAAGCAGGATGCTTGAATTTTATAAACTTTGCTGTACAGAAATATTATTTCTTTCATGATTTTTCAATCAGTCTCTGTTTGTTCTCGTAGAAACTTTTTCAACATAACTACTTATTTTCTGAAATAAGTACAATCAAAATTATTTTACGTTAGTTTAAAAAAATTTATTTAAACGTAAACGGTAGAAAATGCATTGTATAGGCAAATAGGCAATAGAAATACTTTCAAACATAATAATATAAGAATCCCATAAACATTTGCATTGCTTATTTATTACACTACGAGTTTACATCGTCTTAGAAATCCCAGGTTCGGAAAAAATATGACAGATTTTCATTGTTTTCATATTTCATATTAGTACAGAATCCTTTCAACCACCTAGTCATTTAATATCGGTGTAACATTCATCATTTATCCGATGAGTCTGTTAGACAGACGGCTGGTGAATGATGAATGGAGTGGATTATTACAACGTGGAATCCACTAGGTACTAAAAACGATCCACGACATTAGCCGATCTTGCCCCATGACAACTTCTTGTTTTCGATTCTAATTTTAATATTTACAAATAAGATCATCTTTTGATATAAAAAAATGAAACTGACATAGTTGGTTACTATAATTATTTTGGCTACAAGACGAATTTTTAGCTCTAATCCTCAATTTAAAATGTTGTCCTTTTTAAACTGCTCTAGTTTTCTGCAGTCTGTCCAATTATGAAACAAAAGAAGAATTCTTCTCGTCTTCCCCTCTCTAAATGTATGCATCTGATAACAAATTACGATCCGTGATAGAATATAAGAGTTTCCAACTGCTAGAATCAGATAGAGCTAGATAGTTAGATAGTTCCAGGAGCTTCAATTTTCACACAAAGTTTATCATGTATAGCAATCAGTGGTTACCTTGCGCACGCTTTCATCGAAGTCGCTCTTGCCACCGCTGATTCGAATTACTAACTACGGTCTAATTAGGGATTTCGTCGGTACTCGTTTCACCTTCTTATTCACAAAATATGGTAATAGGTACATCATTAGTATTTACTAAGACCGCATTTAAGAGGTCTAAGTATAATGGATCTTCAGATAGACAGATTGCTGATAGGCAACTTCAGAAATATTAGTGAATATGATTATAATTATCTGTTCTTCATCCTTTTCTATGAAATGTATCATTAACATATAAAAAAACGATTTTTTTAATACAAAACCAATCGATAATCTTTAATTTAGTCAATCTTATTCTGAACGGTATGATAGTCCTTTACGAAAGTAATCACTGTTTTGGGAATAATATTTTAATTAGTATTGATACCGTCACTGAATATTATAAAAGCATTTTTATGAATAATAAGAGTAAGAAAACTCGATGCAATCTAGTTCAGTCTTTAACTTTCATAGCGTCACTGGAAAAGTGCTCTGGCGTATTGTTTTTAATCAAGAAAATGAATATTTTGCGAAATTTTCGCTTACTCCGAAAGTGCTTTAGAATAATTTTGTCCTTTGCTGTCACGAATCCCTTTGTTCTGCAGCAGCTGGTTGACGGCTCAGTAAAAACGTGCAATGTACAGTGTACACAAATAATTATAACTCAATGGTACGAAACGAAACCTTAAAAAAATATACTACGGTAATTATTTGGTTGATTTTATTTGATAACTTAAATAACTATCATTAATAACGTAAATAACTTTGTTTACTCTCATATTTATATAAATTATTTTAGACACCATTTTTTTAGTTATTTGAAGGTCACCGGGTTATTTTGCTTTTTCTTGTCCCAGTTAGTTTCTGTCGATTTTGGGTGTTTTGTCCAAATATTATGGGCTATCGAAATGGATTAATGGTCGCACTGGCCACTTGCTGATTTCACAGTCCTTTGAGAAGTTTATGAAGAACTCTCAGGCATGCTGTTTTCCTTCAGGTTTCAAGATGTTTTCCTTCGTCGTTAAAGCAAATTGTATTTTGTACTGGGTAAAATTGCTTATTACTAGAGATTATCGGATAATATGTTGCATATTTACCTATAGGTTAATTTTGCTCCGACTTCGACTAGGAGGCAGAAGTCTCAAGAGGGTACCTCGCCTCGACCCTCATTTTAAAATCAAGCGGACGGATCACGGACCAATAACAGAGGATTATGGAGTTTTAAAATGTCAGTGATGCAACTATTTCACGTAGGCACGTAAATGGTGAGACGGCGATAGTGTAATCGCCAAACATCATTTGCATTTTTTTTAACAAAACTATTAGACTGACTAAGAAACTTATTTTGGATTTTTTAGAAATGGTACTTATTAACACATATAATATATTTATTAATAACTATAAGCCGAGGTACCACCTTAACCACTCTGCTTTCACCGCACAAGTTACATACACTATAATATACTTATTGCGAAATGATTTTTGGCAGGCACGTTTTATTTTCGAATGTGTCGAAATCAAATAACTTGAATAAATGTGAGTTACACGCCAGTTACCGCTGCCAATGGTTGCTTTCACATACATGCACAGAATTGAAATAAATCACGGGGCAAAACCAAACGGCAAACAAGATCTTGATGTAATATTTATAATAAGTGTCTGAAATACAAAAGTCTGTTTGTCGAAACAAAAAGTTCTGAACAAAATGATCAAAAACCAGAATTAAAAAGTTCAGTAGCGGGCCGTATTATGATGTAGCTTGCTGGGGTCACGATTTGAACAGATTTGCACAGAACACCTGTGCAAATCTGATTTAGACAACAGAATTGAGATAAAAATGTTGTCACATAAAAATTACAATTGTCTTCGGTATTGTTTAGTTTGTTACAACAACGAGTCAGCCACCGGATACATACACAGTAGGACCAATTTATAGTTCACGCATGCTAGGCAGGAAGTAATGTTTAAAATACATATTATGATTTGTATTATTTTTAATAAATAATAATCATAGTGTCAAATTAGTTCTTCACATCGTCACGATAAATTAAAAGTAAAGCGGTTTGGTTGTTTAAACAAAACAAAATAGTACGCATGAAAAATTTTACCATTAAAACAAAAGACAGTCAAAGAAAATTCATTTTCTGTAAAAAAACTACATTTAAAACACTGACGGTTTGCAGATTGAATTACCCACTTGCTATTTTTAATATTGAATTTAAAAGTCGGCTTTGATTTCTTTCTATCCATATCCAAATGTTATTTAAAGTTATTTAAATATTCAAAAATCGTGATTCAATAGTCGTCGACTCGCATTGCCGCCTATAAACTCGTAATATCATAAATCCAGATTTCGCTAGACTGTACCGCATTGATATGCAAGGCTAGCAAATGCGTAACTTATTTTCTGTTTCCAATTGACATTACTGAGAGAATCAATCCAATATAGTGGATGTAAATTAACATTAGCTGCAGCCAACATTGCGATGTATTTGGGGAATATATATTCTGGAGTATTTGGATAGTGAAATAACTTTGTGGCGCAATGCAGACAGCAAGCTAACAGGTAAATTAAAATTAAATGGGTTAAGTGACAGTCGGGCTCGTGCACTATCGGTTCTGTTCAAAGGAAAATAGTAAGCTTGAATATTAATATTGTATAATAATATTTACTTATAATCTGGTAGGGACCATTTATTCATATCTTTTTACCTACCAAAGTGTACCTACAACATTTTGTTATTTATCGTTCAGCGTTTAAGTATAAGTTATATCGTTATTCTGCTGGTCCAGGCTACCAAGCAGGTCTTAATATCGAAAAAGAAGAAATATAAACACATTTACAGTGTGTTTTAGCGAAATTACGTTAAAATACACATTTCTACTGTGCTCTCAGAGCTCCATTCAACTTGTGTAGGTAAATAAAAGTTAATTTGGAGCTCTTTTACACGTGTTTTACTGTTTTCGGGAGAAGCCTTTAGTTAAGCAGTGGTCTGTTATAGGCTGATGCCGATTTAAAGATGACATCCATGGCCGACTGCTCAAATTGACCTCCGAAGCACAGAGGCAACCCTTAAATTTTGCTGTTAACGACCATCCATTCAATTTTACACATGCTGACACAATGAAGTAAATTAAATAAAAAGCAGGTTTAAATTCTTTAACAATTAATTTGCGTTCCTCGTTTACGAGTATGTTCTTAATGAGTAATTCATTGACTCGTTGTACGCGTATTGGAGCAAGCGAAATCGCTTACAAAAGCTGGATTCAGAATACAAACAGGTACCTACCTACTTCAATTTAAATATAAAGTAATTCAATACAAAGCTTTTATTTAATTCTATGGTATTAAAGCTGGGTGCATAAAATCTTTTATGATAGGCATAAAATCATTTTTAGAAACAGCAATTCTGAGTGCAATTATTTTAAACGTAATACAATGCAGTAGTTCTCATTCGAATGAACGTGATATTAATCAGGCTACACAAAGGCAAAGGGGGTGTGTTGCAATGACAGCCCTTATAATTTTACATCCGTTCCGAAGAACTTAAAATGAAGCTCTTTCCACAATGTGCATGATGCCAGCGCCATAAAGGACAGTGATACGCTTCAATTGTAGTATAAATACGAAAAATGCCCGTAAAGCCGTCGATAAAGTGAGATAACAGTCGTTGAGCCTTGTCGGCGGCGTTCGGATGGCCTGAAAACCTCTGACAGTAACCCTTTCACCAATACGCAGTGGCGCGCATAGGATAAAAATACAGGCTAGGCACTGAGCACATTATAATATGAAATGTAAAATACTAGTAATAATAATAATCTTACCTGAAATTCTTCGTTGTTGACCGTCTTGATACCTACCCTGTATTGGGTCATAACTATTATATCGTTGAAAAATAATAAAGAATCAAGTTATAGTTATATTTGTTGGCCAATTCTGTGGGGTGCTTATTTGCATGTATGGAATGCACGCCCCTGCCAATACGTATTGGATCTGCGTGGTGGACTACGCTTCAGGCCTTATCAGTTGTGCCCTGCAGTGGACCACTATGGGTTGCAGCCAGCCAGCAAGAATTACGAAAGAAATGGAAAGTCGCAACATCGCAAGACTTTTTCACCAACGACAAATCAGCCGTAGGTGGCTCAATTGACTCAATTGAACGAACAAAGCAATAAAAAATTACAGCCGGCTCGTTTTCTACTCAAACCTACCTTCTTATTATTTTCAAAGGAATACTTTACCAGCGATTGAAAGATAAGTTGTATTTTATTTAACTTGAACGTTTCTTTAGAATATACTTTTTGCAAAATATCAGATATCTACTCAATTTATCTGCCATTTATCTAAACAGATAAACATAATTATATATTTATAAAGTGAGTATATTAAAGAAAGGTAATACAATAATATCACACAAAGGTTTATTTTCGAGAAACCAAAATATATTCTCATGCTGCTTTCTTCACTGAAATGTAGCCTCTTACTTAGAAATGGGTGAATTCTTTTCTCAAATAAGTATGAGGAGATAGCGATGTGTCTCTCGATTAGGCTACTTGAGTTGGGATTGGATTCTCATACAATTTCTGAAGGGATCACCGAATAAAGCAAAAATTATTTAGCTGTATAAAAGAGTATGTTATGGGTTTCTTGCGCCGCTTCTTTTATCAAAGCAATAATGCCCATTTAGACACGAAGCGATGGTAATTTTTGTGACAAAATGATACTTATAGC